>OZ008369.1:34125072-34298774 GCA_963931995.1 Phaonia tiefii
CTACAGAATTCATTAGAAATTCAGTTACAGCAACCGAATTGACGCCGAATTCGGTCGTTGCAACCGACTTTTAAGTATTAATATTAATATTGCAACCGAATTGATACCAAATTCGGTAGTTACAACCGCATTGATACCAAATTCGGTAGTTACAACCGAATTGGTACCAAATTCGGTAGTTACAACTGACTTGATACCAAATTCGATAGCTACAACCGAATTGATGCCAAATTCGGTAGTTACAACCGAATTGATACCAAATTCGGTTACTCCAACCGAATTTGGTACCAAGTTCGGTTGTTGTATCCGAATTAATTTCAAATTCGGTTGTTCCAACTGAATGAATATATCTGAAGATTCAGTTGTCACAACCGTATCAATTATGAAACGAGTTTGCTTCACCCAATTACGGTTGTGGGGACTAAATTCGGTCATAACAACCTCAATTCGGTTGTGGCAACCTCAATTCGATGGTAACATCTGAATTTACGGTTGCTACAACCTCTTTTCGAACAATTAGATCTCTGGGTGTGCGAGAAAATTACTGCAGTATTTCCGAGAATTGAGAAGGAATCAGCAAAAGAGCTTTTGGCAGTAAATGAGGATAAGACAAAATTAATGGGTTCGACAAGCGATTGGATGAAGTGGTGGATGGTGATACGAATTTATTTACCTCGGATCTGCCGTAAACAGACGCAATAACGTAAGTCTAGAAATAAAGCGGAGAATTGTGCTTGCAAACGGGTAATACTTCAAGCTAAGCAAGCACTTCGTAGATAGGAATCTGTAGAGGAACATAGATCCAATTCTATCAGACTCTCATACAACCTGTCTTGTGTTATGGCGCAGAATACTGGGTCATATCGCATGCTGATGAAACTTCACTGGGAGTCTTCGAGAGAAAATTGCTCCGAAAAATATATGTATGGTGCCAAAATAGAGAACGGCGAGTATCAACGACGGATGAAGCACGAGCTATATAATCTGAATCCCCACATCAACGTAGTTATGCGATCCTATATATCGTAACGTGTTTACGCTGGCTAGGCCATGGCAGTAGAATTGATCAGAATGAAACAGTGCGAAAGGTATTCGAAGGCGTACTCGCAGGACATCGAAAAATAGGACGAACAAGATTTCGCCTGAGAGACCTTCGCTTAGTGCTGCGACATCGACCTCAAAACATCGATGTTTTACAATATCGATGTTTCAAATAAGAGACATCGATGTCGATAAAACATCGACCTCAAAACATCGATGTTTTCCAACATCGTTTCCAACATCGATGTTTTTGGGCACACAAATCACAGCAAGAGAGAACTCAGAGAGCTGAGAGATTGTCTCGAGAAGTGTGCAGGTTTTCGAGAAGCGAGAAAGTATTCGAAAAGTGAGCAAGTTTTCGAGTTGTTATGATTTGGTCGGTGTTCACTAGTACCCTGCATGAATGCACTCTCTTTTAGAATACATTCATTATATCACTGTACCAATACCAACGGTCCGAATAGTGTAAACAACGAAATGAAACGATACATTCCTGTGTGCTCTTGGAATGAATGTTGTATGAATCTCTGCTCTGTTAACTAATCTGTTCGTCTCAATTCTGTTACGACAACACAACATTTTACTCTATAAATGTTCGTGAATGACAAAACCATTCGAATACATAAGAAGTATTCGAATGAAAAAACGGTAAATTATGAGTGGTTATGGGTCTCATTTGCTTTCTCGTCTATGAAAAGATCAGCAACGTTGTGTGAAGACTAAAGAAGGAAATATTCGTTTTTTATGAGTTTAACCGCAAAAATATATATTAGAAAATGGAAATTGATGAAGTAAATTATTTTAAAAATAATTTATTAAACATTAAAAATATGTAGGGCTCAACTCAATCGGCCGCTGTGGGTGAAGAAAATAGTATTGTTTCGCGAATTTCAAGGGGTGAACTCGTTTTGAAGGAGAAAAACGGCCGCAGCAAAGTTTGGGAAGTTTTTTCCTTAATTGTGGAAGGAGACGGCAAAGAAATATGAAATATGTCGGCTGCAATAACTGCAAACAAACATTCTACTTCGACATCAAACCTACATTTGCTACATTTTCCAAAATTTACTTAATTTTAATCCTATTCTTTATTCCAAAGAAATAAAATCATACCAAAACAGCATTGCGCTTTTTTAATGTCTCATGAATACATTTCATTATTCGAATAGTTCTGCTTGTCTCTAAAGACCTTTTACTCAATATATGTAGTTAATACTCCTTCATACAAGAACTCTCTATTCTCGGTTTCATTGTGTTTCGTACCCGATGCAACACGCTGAGAAGAATGATTGTATGTATCGTACTCTAATCGCTAGAATGAGAACATTAACACATTCAAAAAACATGAATGTATTTGAATGTGTGAAAATGTATACTCATGCAGAACTCTAGTGTTCACATGGTATACAGTTAAAATTGTTGATATGTTTTGCTTTGCAATAGAATAGAGAAGTAGAATTAAGTGCTTAATAAGAACATTTTAAAAACATTTATCTTAATTGAATTTTTTGATGTGTTAACATCTATAGCGGCGTATAGGGACTAAATCTACCAAAGTCAAAATCTGCTAAAACCAGATTTTAAGCTGCTGCTAAAACCAGATTTTCTGCGACTGCGAAAGAGAATAATGACGTGTTAAATAAAAATGAGCGAGCAAAAGAGCAATGAAAGAGTTGTGTGGCAGGGGTGAGGCAAACGAAATTGTGTCTATAGTGTATGGATTAACATAATAATGTATGTATGTACATGTGTCTGTTGCTGTTGTTGAACGGAGATATAAAGCATAGCCACGCAAAATTTCATTTGCAAGCGCAGCTACTTCGTACAAAGTATGTGTGATGTTGTGTGTTTGGCTGTTTCGTTAATGTTGATATGGCAAACATGTGTTTATGTGACACACGTATACGTCAGCTACTTCGGACAAAGTATGTGCGATGTTGTGTGTTTGGTTGTTTCGTTGTTGTTGCTATGGCCAAACAAAGAGAGTCATTTGATGTTCAGCATTGCCCGGTGTATACAAAAACAAGTAGAAACGCGGTGTTAAGTTCGGCCGGGCCGAAGCTTATATACCCTCCACCATGACAATTTACACTCGCACTCTCCACTCTTTGCATTCCCTTAACAGTTTTAATTTTAGCTACCCCCCCCCCCCCCCCTACACCCACCACCCATACAAAAACACTCCATGACATAGCAAACAGTAGTAGTAGTTGTTGTTGTTGGTGTTGTTGTTTTTATATTATTGTGAAAGGCAAGTCCAATAAAATGTGGGTGCGGAGCACTCTCAGAGCAAAGAGAGTAATGACGTATTATACGTATATAAACATGAGATAGCAAGAGAGCACCAGCAGTTTTGTGAACTTGTGTAGCGTATGTACGAATATAACAATGTATGTATGTATATACAAGTGTCTGTTGCTTTGCATTTGTGGGAATAAAACAAAAAGTATTGAGCAAGAAAATAATGACACATGTGCTTGCACTGGGTCTTTAAATAATTTTGAGAATTAATATTATTTAACTGTAACGTCATCATATGATTGAACGCTGTTTTTTTATTTTCCAATGTAACATTTACGAATGTGTTCATAGAAATCGAACAGGTACCGTGTAGCAAAAAGGTGTTAACACATCGCCCGTGAGTTCGAACACACATTGGATTTTTTATTTAAATTAAATTATCAATGTACAATGGTAAATACAAATTAATTTTGAAAGATAACAATTGCATTTTTTTATAGACGTAAAAAGCTATGGCTAAAGTTAGAAATCATAGGTTTTAGTATTCTTTTCAAAGAAAAATGTTACTAAATAAATGGTTTTTGAAATTAATATTAACTCGTTTGTTTTCTTTGCATTTACTGGCAGACATAGTGATCTTGATATATTTACATAAATACATTTATTTTGACGTAGAATACGTCTTACCTTACGGTATGAGGAGTCATGTCAGGTTTTATTGTTGTAATCTTTATTTCATTGAATTTGAGGAAACGGCTAGATGAATTTTTTTAAAAATTTTTTTGGTTGATATATTTCATATTGGTTGATATATTTCTAGTATTTTAATTTCTCAAATGAAAATTGTTTAAACACATACACTCAAACATATGTGTGGTGTTTGGTTGAGTGTTTTTGGTTGCTCAACATTGCTTAGGAACATGTATCTAGTAAAAAGTGAAACGAACAGCAAGCTAATGTTGCTTGGCAACATGTATCTAGTAAAAAGTGAAACAAACAGTAAGCTAACGTAATAAAGCTTTTTTGCGAAAGCTTCAATAAAGCTGTTGTAACATTAATTTTGAATTGTAAAGCGTAAAGCTTTCACACAACGCTCGAATGCTAATGCGAAGACTCGATAAGGTAAACCTTTTTTAATATTAGGGCGGCCCTCTCAACATTCGCAGAACTTATTTCAATAAAAATATTAATTAAAATACATAAATTAAATTAAGTTTAAAAAAAATTGAACATAATGTTTTTTTTTTTAAACGGACTTGAATCAAATGCCGTTGGTAAATATAAAAATTACAGCAGACAGTTGTCCGAGGCCTTCGGCCACGGACTGTCCCTGCAGGCTGTGTCAGAGACACGGCCATTAAGTTTAACGTAGAATACGCCATCCGATAAGACAGAAAACATATATAACAATAAATGATAAATAATATAAGCAAATGAATTTATTGTTATATATGTTTTCTGTCTTATCGGATGGCGTATTCTACGTTAAACTTAATGGCCGTGTCTCTGACACAGCCTGCAGGGACAGTCCGTGGCCGAAGGCCTCGGACAACTGTCTGCTGTAATTTTTTTTATAGACGTAAAAAGCTATGGCTAAAGTTAGAAATCATAGGTTTTAGTATTCTTTTCAAAGAAAAATGTTACTAAATAAATGGTTTTTGAAATTAATATTAACTCGTTTGTTTTCTTTGCATTTACTGGCAGACATAGTGATCTTGATATATGTATTTACATAAATACATTTATTTTTTTCTGTTCTCTTTGTTCAACCATAAATTGCTCAATTACTTCACTAGCTGTCTGGTTTAACGGGTACACTGTTTTCGAGTATTTTGTTCTCGATTACTTCTGTCCTACAAGTCATTTGTCACTTAAATCAACCATTTCAGTGCGGTTGTGTTTGTTTTTACTCTGATTTGCTCTCACCCAAGAAAGTAGCGGAACTTCAGTTTTCTATTTAAAACACGTTGAGTAAGTGCAGTGAAGGTATTGACTGTGTGTCGATGTTCTCGAATACGAAAAAAAACGGTTCCCATGCATTGATTTAGTGTTTATGTTATGTCATGTATACTTATATACATATAAAGTATATATGTATATGTATGTAATACACAATGTGTTTATTGTACAACATTCGCCTAATGATTTTAATAGCATCAAACTAACGTTAAACAGTATTTACAACCTCCGATAATAGCTGTGATAAAAAAAAAAATAACAATTACATTGTCTGATTTCACTGAGGAACACATTTATGGTTTTTATGGTATGTATCTGCTCCCTGGGATCAAACTACATATATGGGTTATTTGTAGATATTGGACTCTTGATACCAAATCCTCCTCAAATTTTTGTGAAAGTGTTTTTTTTTTAATCCCAGGCTAGAATACTCTGAAGATAGCGAGGAAAGATTGCAAGTTGTACCTAAATAAACAAAAAATTTAAGTTTTTCAATAATTATCCGGTTCAAGATAATTCTTTCCATTAAAAATAATGTTTAATAGAAAAAGTTTATAAAAGAAGTGAAATTGATTATTTCAGTGGATGCCCACCAAGGCATTTCATCAGCTCCCTTCTCCATAAGTATATACTTGTATCATCACACATCGCTTAGTGACGGCGACACTGGCGAGTATTTAGCAATGAAAAAGCTTCGCAAAACACCATTCGGATCCGGTGTAAAACTGTATGTCCCAATCAGTGAGTGTAAAGAACGCGCACAGCTCACTGGTTGTGAGAAGCTCTCCCTAATCCCCTTGTGGGATGTAACGGGAAACCATTTATTTATTTTATTTACGAAATTTTCGCAACGAGCTGAGTACCCAGCAAATGAAAGGTGAGCAAAATTTTCGCTTCACGAAATTTTCGTTATTTTATATACACGAACTTCTTATGGCAACGAAAATTTCATAAAAACTGAATACCGGGCTTTAAATTAAATTTTTTTTGTTTCTCTCGCGATGGTCATAACTTTACACGTCGTTACTAACGTAACCATTTTTTCAAAAATCAAAGACAACAAAATGCTGGAGTCGAAGTCAGAGTGGAGTTGTGCATTTTCAAAATTCTGGAATCGGAGTTGTCCAATTTTGGTCAGACTCCATAACCCCCCAATAATAACCTGGAATGACTAACAATCAACACAAAAACTTCGGTACATTATAAAAGGTTTGTTGTTCCACGGTGATTTTTCCAACAAATTAAAAAAAAAAATATAGATAAGAATCGTCAATAACCTTTCACAATGTAAGCAGTTACTTATGGCAATGTGACTAGGGCCTATCCCTATCGTAGGAAGATATCTTTATCGCATTTACAAAAGAATTTTATCATTCAATCGTGCATAATGAAACGTTCGAGTATTGTCATCTAAGTAAAGAACTGTCATTTTGTAAGTCATATTCATAACATTCGTCATACGATATTCAAGTTCAAACTAATCTTGGCAATCAAATACGTTACACTTTTAAATTGGCACTACAATGAAGAGTATGACTCTTCAATGACATGGATACATATATTCACTGATATATTTATTATTATTATATCGTTTAGTTGGATCACTTGCAATAAAGACAGTAACAATTTATTTAAGATCAGGATCATGTGCTACGCTTGTTGCTGTTACGATCTTAATAAAATTGCACTGGGTCATAGTTGGAGTGTTTTGAAGCCATAGACTAATACTTATAGTAGACCTAATAGTTCTCCCAGCAAATTTCTGACATTTGGCCTAGTGTGATATTTACGTTCGATGTTGGAAAGAGTTGCTTTACTAATACCAGATAGAGGCAATGGTTCAAAACAACGAACAAAATAACAACAACGGCATTTCGTTTTGTGTGTTAAAATTATTATTTTAAATACAACACAAATGTATGCTAACAATAACAGTCTATAAAAAAGTTTAAAACACATTTATATTTAGCAATATGTCAAAAACGACTTTTTGCGAAAAATAACTTTTTTATTGTTGAATATGAATCTTTGGGGACTCAGAAACAATATTTATTCCACGAGTTTTTTTTTTTTAAATTAGTTGTATTTCAAAATATAACCCAGTTTAACCATTTTCGTGGGCTTAAAAATTAAAAAATTAAATTAAAAAAAAAAAAAAAACTGGAATTTTTTAATTTTTTACAATAAACTGGGTTAGTAGCATTTCATTTAAGATGAATATTTCATTCGTACACTGAGAGAAAAAAAATTATTATAATAATAAGTGGTAAAGGTAGATTTACGACTTTTTCATTTAAAATGGCACAAAAACGGCTAAAGATTTTTGGCCAAAATTTTCTATTTCTCGTTTAGAACCTTAAAATCTAAAATTCCACCAAGGCGCTTCACGTCACAAAGCTTAGTTTGGACGTTATGAGTTGAGGAAGGTAAAAAAGCTAAAAATTTTGGATTTTTTCCATTTTTCTTGAAGTTTTTTCAATTTTTTTTCCAAACGAACCATTGTACTGCGAAGCGCCTTGGTAGAATTTAAGATTTTAAGGTTCTAAACGAGAAATAGAAAATTTTGGCCAAAAATCTTTAGCCGTTTTTGTGCCATTTTAAATGAAAAAGTCGTAAATCTACCTTTACCACTTATTATTATAATAATTTTTTTTCTCTCAGTGTACGAATGAAATATTCATCTTAAATGAAAGGCTACTAACCCAGTTTATTGTAAAAAATTAAAAAATTCCAGTTTTTCGGATATTAATAAAATTACAGGAAAAAATTCGTAATCAGTTGAAAAATCAATGACAACAAGAACACCCTATAATTCACATATCATGTAATTGAGCGCCACCCTAATGAGCATTTCAGATAGCCGAATGTATCCCCAAATCAGTACATATAATTTGGTACATATATCTTTAAATTGGAAAAACCACTTTTTTGACATATTGCTATTTCTATTTGACAATTTTTCACCAAAACGACATGAAATATTAATGCAAGAAGTTATTGTAATTCCACCTGGTGTATGCCTCTTTTCGTCAGACATCTCTCTATCACACCGACCGCATCAAGAAGAGTGTGAAAGGAAACGTCAGATGAGCCAAATATTTTCTCCAGTATGATTTACTCTATGTTTGAAGCTTAGGTAGTAGTATTAAGTAAATCAAAACCGGATACCTCGCAGGAAAACAATCACAATTGTATCCCTAGAGTCACTATAAGAACAGGGTGTTTCAATTGTTTTTTCACCAACTTCTTTTTGATGCAAGAAAAGTTTGCTTGGATTTAACAACGAATGAACCAAAATCATCTACAAATTAAAAATGTTTTCTGAATTCAGTTGTATTAAATCAGAGATTGAGTTAAAGGAATTTTGGAAAAATCCTAATAAAACCACCTAAGTATTACATATATGACAGTGCTTTGCCAATCGGTTCGTGGGTTTAGAAGTTATTGGCGATTACATTTCAAAAAAATATTATTTTTTGTCGAGACCTCACGAAAAATAAATGTATTACAAAATCGTTTTAATATCTTAATAGATGAATCTGTTGAAAAAATTCATTACATACTAAACAACAAAGTTATATCCACCCTGTAGCCCAAATGTATCCACCCTGTGGTCTAAAGGGAGAGAGAGGAACGTCTTGATTAGGCGAGGGACACTCGATTCCGTCGTCTTATGTTTGTTCGATTTCCTCATCTTTATACTGAGACAAGTGCAGAAAAATTAACTTTCCATATCCCCAACATTATTTGCACATGTCTAACAATACGATTTTTGCGGCAGTTTTTAAAATGTGAGAAATGAGTTTCACTCGCCGTGAGAGAGTAGTATACACTGAAAGAAAAAGCTTCATCAAATTTATGAATTCCGTCATCAATTTGATGAAACATTTTCCAACATACGACACATTTCACTGAATTGATGAAAAATATTTCATCAATCTTCCAACCATATTCGGTCACTAGATTACGTTGATGTAAATTTGTTATCAAGTTGAGGTGAATTTTTCACCAGTTTAATGTAAATTGTTCGTGGTATAACTCTGGAACAGTAACCGCAAAATCAAAATTTTTTTTACAAAATTACTTGGAATTTATACGACTTTTAAAGCACAACATTAGTTTTTACATGTTCATAGCAGTTTTAAAAGATATAAACCGTTATTTACAAAATGTATCCACAATTTTCGAAAAAATGTTTATGCATATGGTTGTGGTAGTTATGGTTTATGCCATAGAGTAAATTTATAGTAGAGCCGCCATTTGTCTCATCTGACGTTTCCTTTCACACTCTTCGTGATGCGGTCGGTGTGATAGAGAGATGTTTGACGAAAAGTGATATACACCAGGTGGAATTACAATAACTTCTTGCTTTAATTTTTCATGTCATTTTGGTGCAAAACTGTGAAATTTAAATGTGTTTTAAACTTTTTTATTGACTGTTATTGTTAGCATACATTTGTGTTGTATTTAACACATTAATTTTAACACAGAAAACGAAATGCCGTTGTTGTTATTTTGTTCGTTGTTTGAACCATTGCCTCTATCTGGTATTAGTAAAGCAATTCTTTTCAACATCAAACGTATACATCACACGAGGACAAATGTCAGAAATTTGGTGAGTGAAAGATTTTCTCTACCCATATTTACTCTATGGTTTATGCATATTAAATAAAAGTTTGATCATTTTGCTTTAAAAATCTTGACTTACAAACTAAGAAAAACGTGGCTGTTGACCGAGTTTTAAGTAAAATTAAAAAATCGTCCTGCATACCCAAAATACAAAAATACTTGACCCTATAAGCTTTCAAATAAAGATTGAGCAAAAGAATTTTGTTTCAGATGGGACACCCTAATGTACATATACATAAATTCCAATAAATAAGTACCTATATAATGACCCGAAACACAATATTTAAAGACGTCTGGAGTAACTGACCCACTGATGAATGGTTACTCAAGACGTCGCGTGTACATGTCATAAGCTGAGCACCACTATTGACAAACTGTGGGAAATTCCTGCTGACTTTTGACCAAATGTATGAAAATGTCAGGAGGTGTCATGCCGTTTTTTGTATGGAAGCGGATCGGAAAGTCAGCAGTGACTCTGACATGTCAGTTCTTTGTCATTGATGATGTCTATAGGAAATTTCCAACTGGGGGACTGCATAAATTGGGTGAAGCTTTTTCTTTCAGTGCACTGTACTGCATAATTAAAGTAGCGTACATAATAATGGCTGGTGGTTTTATCTGAGAGCAACAATCATTTTAAACATTTATTTAACTACCCTCGTTTAAAAAAACAATTGTTTTAGAATATTTTAGAAAACTTGTTTACGAAAACCACATCTTCGAAACTATCAAATACGCAATAGCACCTACAATATGCAGTACTTATATATATATTTCTATAGCTGTGGCCATTTGTTTAGCACACCCAGCTATGATCAAATTGGTCAATATTTGTATATGTTGGTGTTAAGGCCCTTGGCAAAAGTACAAACCAATATTCTTTAATTAAGATTAATAATTAATAAACGTCAACATATTTAAAACAATATTAATTATTTTTGGACGAGTGCCACAATCGCCATTTAAAAGATCACATCAATTTTCATATTGAAATAAATTTAAATGACGATAGATCGGGTATTTAAAGTTCATTTATGGCATTTAACTGCGAAACTGGGCCATTGTCTAACGATCTACGATCAGAGAATATTGCATGAAACAGGAGCCTGATACCTCGTTTTTTTTTTAAATAGAGAGAAGGCTGAGATTCCGATCGTTGGGTATCGTAGTACATTAAAACTAGCGCATACTTTATCAGCAACTGAGTCCCTGCTTAAACTATTTCCTAACTTGCGTACAATAAGCACCACTTTTTGTTGTTTAGATGGAAAATATTCCAAAGTACACTCCGGTTCACTTATTTAAAGGCACTAAAAATTACGTATTCAGCAGCCTGTATCTTTTTAGCAATTTGTAACCGATTGCAGAATTTTAAAATGGAAATGGAAGCTAGACATCTTGAGATATAAAAAAAATCATGACAATAGTGGTGTCTTAACTAAAGAACTTTTTTGGAGCAATTTATAAAGAAAAGTCAAAAATGTGCTATTTTTTTGGTTCACTTGAATAAAGGTACATACTTTATTCTTTTTAAAGTAAGCGATGATTTTTCATAGGGAGCGTTTGTTTATTACAATTTATTACATCTTAATCTTTATATGAGTCAAAATCTCAAAACAAGTAATTTTAAATCTATCGGAAAAAACTAAAATCGATGTTTACCGTTCTGAAGGATATTCTAACCGCGCAATAGCAAATATGGAGCCCAACAGTTGTCGACAATTACATCAAGGACCCCGAGGGGTATGTAAACAAATTTTAAAGGAAGGGGTTTATTGCCTTTATCTACGTATGAAAAAAGAAAATCATCAGAATTGCTTCTAATTCTGCCTTATCCTTGTCAAAAATAAGAGCTCAAGCTAGAGTGGAAGCGAGCAAGTCATCAGTGCGCAGAGTATCTTAAAGCTGAGAGTATCTTAAATACCCGAAATTACAAAAAAAAGCCGCCAATTAATGCTCCTCGTAAGGAAAAGCGGCTTTAATTCGCAAGAGACTACATGGTATGGGATGTGCAACCAAGAGGTCATGTAAATGACTCTAGAACCGTTGTATTTAAGGATGTGGAGAAGTTTTATTTGGATGGGCCTGATAGCTACAACTATTATTTCCATGATCTGCGTAAAGAAAAGCGTTTTTTGAACCGACATCACAGCCGAGAGGGCGGCGTTATGGTGTGGGGTGATATTACGTACTATGGCACCATCGATCTTGAATTACAAAGTGCAAAAATGACTGGTGCAAGCTATAAAACGTTATTGGAATCGGCTTTTCCGAAGTTCAGTGAACTATTTGGTCCCACATCTTGAATATTGCAACAGGATAATGCCTCCATACACAACGCCACGGTAGTAAAGGAGTTCATTGTAAGCCAAAATTTTAATATTCTTGACTGGCCACCCTATTCGCCAGATCTAAACATTATCGAAAATGTCTGGGGTTGGTTATATCGTAGGACCTATGAAGGAGGTAACGTTTTTGATGACAACCAGTCACTAATTCAGGCCATTACGGATGCTTGGAATCAAATTTCTTTGGATTACATAAATTCTCTTTATCTCTCAATGAAAACCCGTATTATATTTGAACTTATTAAAAACAAAGGGGGTTGTACCCATTACTAATAGTTCTTAAATTAAGTAAAATAAATTAAAAAAAAAAACAAGAAAAACTGTTTTTCATTAAAATTAGTTACAGTGCCTTTATTCAAGTGAACCAATAGAAATAGCATATTTTTGGACTTTTTGTTTATAAATTGCTCAAATAGAGTTCTTTAGTTAATAAACCACTGTTGTCATGATTTTTTATATCTCAAGTTGTCTAGCTTCCATTTCCATTTTAAATTTCTGCAATCTGTTACAAATTGTAAAAGATACAGGCTGCTGAATATGGAATTTTTAGTGCCTTTAAATAATTGAACCGGAGTGTATTATCCTCGATTGCATCCATCCCTGTATAAGCGATGTGTGCTAAATTAATGTCTACCACTGTACACATTTTTATTAATTGTCTGACAATGAGTTAAGGAAATTATTGTTAACACACATGATTTGTATAATTTCGTATTTATTTAAAAATATTTGAAAGTGTGACTTTTCAGTAAACAGTTTTTAGTTGCACAAATCATGACATAAGTGAGAACAAAAATTACGATATTTGCTTTCTTTTCAAAATTCTGGATGAAAAATGTGATAATAAAACTAATTACACTACTAGTAGCTATAATTACTAATGATCTTATGTTAATCCCATTTAGTACGATATGTGAAAAGAGTTTTCGACCTTAGGACTTAAATTTAAAAACAAAAACTGAATATTAAGTAATAAAATACACATTTTTAAACTAAATGTGTCTCCAAGGAATCATAAACTCGTATTATTAATGATATCAAAATGAATACAAATCTCACATTAATTAAGTAGAAAAAACAAAAATATTTTGATATTTACACAACAGAAAATCTAATTCAAATCGTCCATATTACATTATGCGCAATAGTTATGCTGCCTTCGTCGTCGGCCAGTGGTTGACTGAGAAAAACTCGATTTATTTAACACAAAATACTTGTAAACTAAAGCATTTCATATCGTATAAACACTGCAATTATTTTGGTGGTTAGCCAAACTAACATATGGACATGTAGTTACCAGCTCCATACACATGGTGGCAGGTCAATAAGCTCTGGCGATACCACAACAAATGTTGCCTTGAACTCTCTTTTAACTAGTAGCATTTTAGAAAAATTATCCACAACGATAAAGTGCAATTTTAATGAGTTGCAAAGAATGGCAACGACTTTTTAGTTGGTCGGTTTCTGATACATGTGACAAAGTATCTCGTGTTATTTCTGTATTTTTTTTTTTTTTGTTAAAAAAGATCTTGTTTTTTTTTTGGAAATATTTACAAAAAAAAATGTCATTTGTAGCAGTGTAGAATATGACAGCTTTTAATGTGATATGAGTTAGTGTTGAAATTTGTAAACACCTAGAAATACAGGATGGCGCGCGAATCGTGCTACAAAAACAAAACGTATTAACTTTTGACGTAGAATACGTCTTACCTTACGGTATGAGGAGTCATGTCAGGTTTTTATTGTTGTAATCCTTATTTCATTGAATTTGAGGAAACGGCTAGATGAATTTTTTTTAAATTTTTTTTGTAGGTAAATGAAGATGTTATCTTTCGTTTGATATACATTTCATATTGGTTGATATATTTCTAGTATTTTAATTTCTCAAATGAAAATTGTTTAAACACATACACTCAAACATATGTGTGGTGTTTGGTTGAGTGTTTTTGGTTGCTCAACATTGCTTAGGAACATGTTCTAGTAAAAAGTGAAACGAACAGCAAGCTAATGTTGCTTGGCAACATGTATCTAGTAAAACGTGAAACAAACAGTAAGCTAACGTAATAAAGCTTTTTTGTGAAAGCTTCAATAAAGCTGTTGTAACATTAATTTTGAATTGTAAAGCGTAAAGCTTTCACACAACGCTCGAATGCTAATGCGAAGAGTCGATAAGGTAAACCTTTTTTAATATTAGGGCGGCCCTCTCAACATTCGCAGAACTTATTTCAATAAAAATATTAATTAAAATACATAAATTAAATTAAGTTTAAAAAAAATTGAACATAATATTTTTTTTTTTAAACGGACTTGAATCAAATGCCGTTGGTAAATATAAAAAATACAGCAGACAGTTGTCCGAGGCCTTCGGCCACGGACTGTCCCTGCAGGCTGTGTCAGAGACACGGCCATTAAGTTTAACGTAGAATACGCCATCCGATAAGACAGAAAACATATATAACAATAAATGATAAATAATATAAGCAAATGAATTTATTGTTATATATGTTTTCTGTCTTATCGGATGGCGTATTCTACGTTAAACTTAATGGCCGTGTCTCTGACACAGCCTGCAGGGACAGTCCGTGGCCGAAGGCCTCGGACAACTGTCTGCTGTAATTTTTTTTTCTGTGTGAGTAATCGGCTCTTTTTTTACTTTATACCGAAAGGTCATTCGGATAGTGCAGCGGCACTATGCTTTGAAGTCCTTCATTTCTGTCCAAAGGGAATTTAGACGAGAGTTTGGCAACGCTCCTCCGAGTATAGGGACCATTATAAGGTGGGTAAACATGTTTGCCGAATCTGGAAGTATCGCACGAATACCATACATACAGAGAAGAGATTCGTTGTCGCAACTAAAGTTACAGTCAATTAACATTAGGCGGTCCCTTGTACTATCATGTTATTCAGTTGTGATTACCAATAATTGGGTTTCTTTATCATCAAATATTGTGGCCGTCGGTGGTGCAATGGTTAGTGTGCGCGGCTCTTGTACATGAGATCCTGGGTTCGAACCCGGCTCTGACCACCTTAAAATTTTCTTTCGGCGGCGGTCACCTCGCATAGTGACGGCGACACTATCGAGTATATAGCCATGAAAAAGCTTCTTAAAAAATACCGTTCGGAATCGGTGTAAAACTGTAGGTCCCAATCTGTTAGTGAAAACAGGAAAGCGCACAGCTCAGTGATTGTGAGAAGTTCTCCCCAGTCCCTTCATGGGATGTAATGGGAAACCATTTATTTTTTTTTTATTTATCATCAAATGTTGGACATATCAATTGATTTGTAATTCAGGTTTGGTTACAAGAACTGAAATATTTAGTTGAAGCCACAGCAACAAGAAATAGATGTGATCTGTCAATCGAGCTTTAGTTCTAGCAATCAAATTATCCTGTAGTGGTGATTATTCTATTTGTTGGATCAAGGAAAAATTTAAAAACTAATTCGGTTGTACCAAATAATATATTAGCATGCTCAACTAATTTCTTGAATTTAATGGCTGTCACAACCACTTGTTAGTGCAATGTCCCATTAAGAATTTTACTTTATAGAAAAAAAAACTAAAACAAAATAATTTTTATTAAAATTGTGTATTTTATATTTAAATATAAACAAAATTCTTATTATTTGTAACCAGAGTTCGTATTTCGTGGGTAATGGGTTACCCTGGGTAACCCACCCCCAGTTATGATCGAAAATAAGAAAAATGTCTATATTTCTGAACAGAGCGTGGAATCGAGAAAATAACAAATTTTTTGGCTGTTTCTAAGGATTCGTATGGAATTATATTTTATATTAAACATCGTCACACTAAGAAAATTGATAATAAAAAATGGATATAACTCGGAAACGGTGTGACCAATAGTAAAAATATTAAATTTTTTACCTCCATCGTAGGCGGTAACCAGTGGATGTATTTAATGCGTCATTACTTTTTTTTTAAACAAATCGCTAAAACTAAAATTTTTCGAAAAAAAATCGCTAAAACGCCATTATGTCTATATTTCGGAAACGGAGCATTCAATCGAAATATAACCAAATTTTTCGGATTACTAAGGATGTTTCATAAATTGGTCCAATTCGTATGGACTTTTTTTGTTAAATAACGCCAAAATAAGAAAATCGCTTAAATCAACAATAGCTACTATAATTCGGAAACTTTAACCAATGGTTGCCTTTCATAAAAAAAAATCCGCTAAATTAACATTTTCAAATAAAAAATCGCTAAAATACATATCGATGGCTTAATATAAAAAGGCCCTAACTGGATTTTTTGTTACTTGACAGGAGAAGGAAAAAACTTAATAAAATCCGTAAAATTTTAGATACAAAAAAAGTTTTACTACAATAAGGTAAACCTTTTTTAATATTAGGGCGGCCCTCTCAACATTCGCAGAACTTATTTCAATAAAAATATTAATTAAAATACATAAATTAAATTAAGTTTAAAAAAAATTGAACATAATATTTTTTTTTTTAAACGGACTTGAACCCTTTCCGAGTTATATCTATTATTTAGTTTAGCGAGTTTTTTATTTTTTTAAAAAAATTTTCTGAAAAAAATTTCTTCCATACGATTCGACAGCTTTATGAAAAACCCTTAGAAACCTTTAAAAGTTAGATATTTTTCCGATAGGACGCTCCGCTTCCGGGATATTGGCATATGGGCGTTTTAGCGATTTTTGATCGAGAAATTTTAGTTTTAGCGATTTTTTTTTAAAAGTAAAGGTGATGCCGTATTCAAGACAGCCATAGCTTAAAGCCTTCTATGGGGGTAAAAATAATTATAATTTTTGCGATTGGACGTAGCCTTTCCGAGTTTTAGCCATTAGTTTATTTTAGTGATTTTCTAATTTTGGCGATTATTTGTAAAAAAAATTCTTCCATACGAATTGGACCACTGTATGAAAAACACTTGGTTGGTTGAAAAGGCTGCAAGACAGCACGCTGTCTAGCACACTTAGGCTAAAGAAGCCCATTGTGATACCTGCAGTTTCCTCCATAGCAACTATTGACTAGTCGTCCAGCCAATTTGCCCTTTCAATAAATTTGTCTACAAGACCTACAGGAATATTCTGTAGGGCTACGGTGCTAACTAAATGTGTTCCGAATATCCTACTTCTCAGTCCTGCCAGAGCAGGGCAATCCAAGAGAAGTTTTTTCGTCGCTTCCTCGTCCTCTTCCATGCAGCATCTACTGAGAGTGGAGTTTCTATGTTCCAATCTTAGGGCGTGTTTTCCTACAAGACAATATCCCGTAAGTGTTCCTATCATCGTGAATAACCTGCCTCTCGGCAAGTTATGTAGTTGCCTAGTCCTCTTCCTGTCCACCTGTGGCCAGAGGACCCTGGCTTGTTTGCAAGTTGAAGTAAGTCTCCACTTGTCCTTAAATATATTATCGGCCCACTGCCTGATCTGCAAACGGCAGGTAGAGATTGGCATACTAACACCTTCTTTTGCCGGAAGAACCAGTGCCGTAGTACCCTGTCTAGCTAACGCATCCGCTACGCAATTGCATGGAATGTCGCTGTGTCCCGGTATCCAGATGAGCCTGATGTCAAAATACTCTGCCATCACCCTAAGTGATGAGTGGCATTCTTTCACCGTCAGGGACGTAGCAAATATGGCTTCCAGGGATTCTATGGCAGCCTGACTATCTGTGTAGATACAAGATACATATTCTCCGGAGGGTTGTGACACTACTTTTCAGTAGTTCAGCAACCTCCAGTATGGCGGTAATTCCCGCCTGAAATACACTACAGTGATCAGGCAGCTTGAAGGAGATATTTACATTTAGGTCCGGTGAATGGACCCCATAGCCTACTTGCTCGTCCAACATTGATCCGTCCGTGAAAAATCTGATACTACTGGTGTCCCCTACCAGTGACTTTTCCCAGGTGTAGCATAGAAGTCCTTAGATTTGTCGCAGGTAGAAGGTATGGGATACAGTAGTCCGTTTTTACGGGAATAGAGTTGATCCGGTGTAGTAATTCACCGTGTCCGGAATGCCCCGATATCAAAACGCCACAATCTCTGATTCTCACCAGGGATGTAGCGGCTGCCGATTCGGCCATAATATCAGGAGTACAGATGTTCAGGATAGCACTGAGCGTAGTACCTGACGTCGTGCCCATTGCCCCACTAACGCTAATCAGTGCTGATCTTTGAATTTTCATCAAGGAATTCAGAATATATTTCCTTTGGAGGGACCTCCACCAAACTACGATGCCAAAGATAAGTATTGGTCTGACTATTGCCGTATAAATCCACATGGTAATCTTAGGAGACAGTCCCCAGCGCTTTCCTATCTCCCCTTTACAGCAGTAAAGAGCAACAGACGCCTTTTTCACCCTTTACAGCAGTAAAGAGCAACAGACGCCTTTTTCACCCTCTCTTCCACATTTGCAAGACAGTTTCTGTCGAGAATTATCAGATACTTGACCTTTCCCGTCAAATGTAATTGCACCCCATTAACTGACGGCAGTTCAAATGCGGGTATTTTATATTTCCGAGAGAACAAGATAAGCTCGGTTTTAAGTGGGTTAGGTGACAGTCCGTTGTTAGCGGTCCAGTTCGAAATCAGACTAAGTAGGCTGGTTGTACGAATGCTAAGTATCCTTAGAAAACCCTTAGAAACCCCAAATATTATTTATTTTTTCGAGTGGACGCTCCGATTCCAAGGTATAGAAATTTGTTCTAAATTTGTCGCATTTCCGATCAAAAATAAGGATGGGTTACCCTGGGTATCCCATTACCCACGGCGAAAAGCCGCTCACCCATTCCCCATGTGTAATAGATAATCATGCAGGGTAATTTCCCATCGCCATGGGTAGCTACGCATTATTTCCCCATATCCTGTGGGTAATGAGTAAACGTGCATTACCCATTTCCCACGGTGATGTGTATGGGTTTCACATGGGGATATAAATACGAACTCTGTAACCATATAAAGACAGATATAATTTAAAAATATCATATGTATGTTTAAGTTCATTTGTGTCATCCACAATAACAGTTGCTCCAGACAAGTGTCCACAATTTTTTGCATGTGTTTGTGAAGGCGTCAATGGTGGCGTCAGACTCAACGATTGTGTTTAAAAGTCTCACTTCACCTCAGTTAGTAAAATAGAAACATACATGCGATTCAGAAACTGGTGTGGTGAGATTTTTCAACTTGGCATATTCGTCTTATTGATATCAGTAAAATATACGTGGACTTTATAATGACCTTCTTTTGATTTCGTATAGGAAAATATATCTATGTACTATATACTGATGAGGCCCATTTTGCTCTAAACGGCAATATAAACAAGCAAAATTGCCGTATATGGAGTGAATCTAATCCAGAAATACTCCATGAGACGGAACTGTGTGGTGCGCAGTTTCATCAAGGTGCATTGTGGCGCCATACTTCTTTGAAGAAATCTATGTAACAGTAACTCTCAATGGGGACCATTATTTAAGGATGTTCAAGAGGAGTTTTTTTTACCCAGATCTGCGCCGAAGACGGATCGGTTTGAACAGCATTTGTTTCCAGCAAGATGGAGCAACTGCACACATAGCCAGACCGGTTATGGCGGACCTACAACAAAAATTCCAAAATTAATATCCAGAAACTCCACTTTCCGCTGGCTCCCAAAGATCACCAGAACTGAGTGCACGTTGTGTATAGGGGCATTATCCTGTTGCAATATCCAAGATATGCGATCAAACAGTTCACTGAATTTCGGAAAAGCCGATTCCAATAACGTTTCATAGCTTGCACCAGTCATTTGTACACTTTGAAATTCTAGATCGATGGTGCCATAGTACGTAATAGCACCCCACACCATAACGCCGCCCTCTCGGCTGTGATGTCGGTTCAAAAAACGCTTTTCTTTACGCAGATCATGGAAATAATAGTTGTAGCTATCAGGCCCATCCAAATTAAACTTCTTCTCATCCGTAAATACAACGGTTCTAGAGTCATTTACATGACCTCTTGGCTGCACATCCCATACCATGTAGTGTCTTGCGAATTGAAGACGCTTTTCCTTACGAGGAGCGTTAATCGGCGGCTTTTTTTTGTAATTTCGGGTATTTAAGATACTCTCAGCTCTTAATTACTCTGCGCACTGATGACTTGCTCGCTTCCACTCCAGCTTGAGCTCTTATTTTTGACAAGGATAAAGCAGAATTAGAAGCAATTCTGATGATTTGTCTTTTCTCATACGTAGATAAAGACAATGAAACCCTCCCTTTAAAATTTTTTTACACACCCCTCGGGGTCCTTGATGTAATTGTCGACAACTGTTGGGCTCCGTCCAATTTTTTTTAGCTATTGCGCGGTTAGAATATCCTTCAGAACGGTAAACATCGATTTTAGTTTTTTCCGATAGATTTAAAATTACTTGTTTTGAGATTTTTACTCATATAAAGATTAAGATGTAATAAATTGTAATAAACAAACGCTCCCTACAAAATATCATCGCATACTTTAAAAATAATAAAGTGCCTTTATTCAAATGAACCAAAAAAAATAGCACATTTTTGGACTTTGTTTTATAAATTGCGCAAAAAAGTTCTTTAGATAAGAAATCACTATTGTCGTGATTTGTTTTATATCTCAAGATGACTAGCTTCCATTTCCATTTTAAAATTCTGCAATCGGTTACAAATTGCAAAAGATTCAGGCTGCTGAATATGGAATTTTTAGTGCCTTTAAATAAGTGAACCGGAGTGTATATATTTGTGGCGTATTTATTGTTTACTTTTGGTTGGTTTGAGCCATTGCCTCTATCTGGTACTATTAAAGCTATATTTTCCAACATCCAACCGCCCATCTGAAACACACCAAATGTCATCAATTTACTGAGAGAGTTGGCTACTCTATACGTCATTACCCTATGAAAAACAGTTATTTGCATTTCTTATTGTACCACAATTGGTGCGCCACCCTGTGACAATATTGTACAAAATCAGGTTGTACAATCTGAATCGTTTCTATTGCACAAAACGTTTTGCATCCATGTGTTTGTACCAAATGTGTTTAAAACGCCAGATGAATTATTGGTTTTGAAACGTTTTCGAATTTAATTTAATTTAATTGCATTTACTTTTTCATTTCTATGAAATGTGATGTTTTTTTTTTTGTTCGTCAAATAATTGATTTTGCTCATCGTGTTTAGTTTCGAAACCGCAATGCTGCCGGAGAAGAATATTTGGAAATTGAAAGAATATTCGCCGTATTAAAAATGTAATTAAATTTAAAAAAAAATGGATTTCTAGTCGACATATACAATTTATGCTTACAAATATTCATCAGGATGCAGAGCACGAACAACAAGTTGAAAGGAATCACAGACGTTATTCAGTACAAAATAGGTCACAATATATTAAATATCATACAAAGTGAATAAATATTTAGTTAATGTATGGCAAGCAAGTTCATACTACAAGCTTGCAAGGTCAGGTACATTTTTCTAATACGAAAAATGGTTGGTTGTTGTTGGAATAATAGACAATTCAGTTAAGCCCACTCACTGGCATCACTAGTTTCGAACTCCGTGACAAGTTCATCTTCAGATGCCAAACTACCGTGCCTGAATTGATGCTATCGGAAGATCATCAATCGTATATGTATGTATATACAAACCCAAATATGCAATTTACATATGCGAATTAGTATCGAACGAAGATTCCTAAGTAGCAACACTGAAAGGTGCATAATTCCAAAACACAATTTTGTTTGTTACATTTTTTTAAATAATAAACAAACAAAAAATCTTTAAAATAATAATAATAATAAGGCTGTTTTTTTATTCCACTAAGCTATCGCCACTTACGACTTTGCAAATAAAACGATCCACACTTAATACTACGTATTGTGGCAACATTTGCTGTAATGGGTGAAAACAATGCGATACGGCAACACGTTTGTACCAAGTGACAACAAATACATGGCAGCAGCAGATGTTGTTGTAGTTGTAAGCAGCAACAATAGACATTTTAATTTCTTTCATTTGTTTCAGTTGTCAAACTCTACACAAATTTACACCAACAATACACGAATACAAAAAAGTATGAAAACCAAAAACATATGATTTTAACAAGTGAAACGAAAACTGACAAGAAAAAAAAATTAATCACATGTTTAAACGACTATACCTGATAGATAATTATAACATGATCAATACGTATAACATTTACCGCTCGTTGTTGTGAACAATTAAATTCCAATTTTGTTTTCAATCGGAAATAGAAATCTATCCTTTAAATTCAGAGCTATAAAAGTATACGTAGTCTTTCATTAAATAAAATAATTTAAATGAACTGACCACGTGTAAGCCATTTTGCAAAATTCTGCTTTTGAGTCTCTCCTTGATAGCATTTTCATTCGCAAAAACTGATAACAAAATTTATCTAAGATACATTTTTGTTGCCATTTCTTGAAATTTAACATGTGGCAACATTGTCATTGCTCAAGTAGGAATTTAAATGGGAAATTGAAATGCCACTTAAGACCGTGACTCACTATCCTAGATAGTGGTGAGATTTATTCAAAAAATAATCTGACAGAATCTTATCACACTTGAAGAAAATCGCATCACACTTGAAAAAATCCGATCCAAGTGTGTTGTGGATGCCAGACCATCACACAAAAATGATGCAAAACCATATGTTTTCAACATCACGTTGGTTCTTTGCACTGCTTTTGATGATATTTTGATTTCGTTTGTATTTACAACATACTCACTTTAATATTTTTCGGCATATTCATTTATTTATTCTTTTGCACAACTACCTCACGAAAACTGAAGTAATTTTAACAGAATAATAGCGCGACGATTTTCGTACCAGCTGGCGTTGTTGTTATTCTTATCAGCTGTCTTCCAAAAAAAAACACAACACTGATCGCAGAGAAAATATGAATTTTTTGCAACTTTTCAAAACATGAGCAAATCTAACAGACCTGTCAAAATTATTTTCATTTCTCTTTCATACTTATTCGCATACAATCCAGACTATCCTATTTTATCAGCACACATACGATTTTTGACAGACCCAAAGACGAAATCTGATAGTGAGTTATGGCCTTTAATATCGCTTAGCTGTCCCGTACAAATTAACTTTAGCGGGGTAAAAAAAAACACACTTAATGTTTCTAACAAATTGCTTTCATAAATGTGGCAGAAGATGTTTTTATAAATACATAGAAAAACCAAAATAATATTTCTCTAAAAGCAACGATTTGTTAAAAATTGTAATGCAACCTTGTGGAAATTTTTAATTTTCACACTCGCTCAGATTACAAAATACATATGGGCATTTCCACAGAATGGCCCACCTTTTGTCACCCTGGTTAATTGCCTTTATTTTAGGGCCAGTACTAAATATGAAGCTACTTACATTCTGTATTTAGAACACAATCGAACTACATTATCCTAAAATATAAGTAATTAAGGAAAAATGTCTTTCAAATTCCAATTATTATAATTGAAATAGATACATTTTAATTTTCAAATGGACAGTTTCTCAATTTCAATAAGAACATAGATAACAACACTAACTCAAATAAGAGTGTATCGATATTGATCGTCTAAAAAACATCTTCCTTTTAAAGCTCCGTATTCAGTTCTTGCGAAGTTTTCTTAAGAAATTTTGTCGTATATCTCAAAACGGATATTTATTTGCGGAGAGTTACCACCTATCTTTGATTTACCCTACAAATGTTTCATTTATAAATCTTCTACACACCAAATTTTATTTTTAATACATGTGGCGTTACTTTTGGTTGTTAAAATTATCGAAATGTCAAAATTCCGGTTCCAAACGATTATCAAACAATTGGTTTCGTACGAAATAACTTTTGGGTAACAACCCTGTAATTGAGTTTGCCTGCGAAATTTTCGCACACGGCGAACACAACCCTTGCTCCATTCCTGACTAACATCTGTAATGTCATCAGTTCCCCCTTTGTGCGTGCGTTCGCTTCATCCAACTAATCATCGATGTGACAGTTTCTTTTTCCCCCACCTAATGATGTAACATCTACAAGCCAACAAGAACGACCATCATACTCATCCACAATATGAATGTAACAAAAACAATGTAACAAATGTAACAAAAACAATGTAACGAATGTAACAAAAACAAAAACAACAACATCAAACATGTAAATACAAATATAAAATATACAAATTGTGATATAATTATAGCCAAAAACCAATAATCAAGCTCAATATCTTTTGCACTCTTACATTCATATCCAAATACACAGTTATATAACATAAATAGTGTAATTGCGACATAAGGAGTAAAATCCAGTACATACGAGGGTGGTCCCAAAACTAGCCGACCTAACACAGACGGCACAAAAAAGTTAAGAAAATGGTGAATCTTTTCCACAATTTCATCACTTAAACGCTGCAATAAATTAGCATAATATTCGCCGTTGATGGTTTTTCCTTTCTGAAGATAATTAATGAAAATTATCCCAGCGCATCTCAAAGAAACAGGCGCCATGACCTTGCCTGCTGATGGAACTGTCTTCGCCTTCTTTGGACACGATTCTCCCATTCCAGTCCACTGCTTTGACTGTTCCTTTATCTCAGATTTGAAGTGGTGGACCCATGTCTCATCCACGGTTATAAATCGACGTAAAACTTCGACTTTATTGCGGAAACATTGCCAAACTCTCTACTGAAACATCTTCACGACGCTGTTTTTGCTGCTCAATTGAAAGTAAGCGAGGCAGCCATCTTGCGCACAGCTGTCTCATCTTCAAATCTTTGGTCAATATACGACGTATAGCACTTTTTGAAATGCCTATCATTTCAGCAAGCTCACGCACCTTCAGCCGACGATCATCCAATACCATTTTGTGTATTTTCTGGCGCCACGAAATAACCCCCAATGATATAACCCCCAATCTCGAAAATGAAATAATCCCCAAAAAAAAATCAGGAAAAACGCAGAAATGGCCCCCACGGCTCTGATGATAGGCCATTATTATTTTCATGAATTTTACATGACATCAAAATTTCTTGAGATAATTTGTTCTGGAAATCGGTGCTGCAATAAATCGATTGTTTCATGCTTGGTGTGGCAGATGGCGCCGTCTTGCTGATACCACATATCTTCCAGCTCCATGCCATCCAGTTGAGGTCACAAGAACTCAGTTATCATGTTCCTGTAACGAATGCAGTTCACATTCACTGTAATTTCGGCCTCATCTTCAAAAAAGTAAGGCCCAATCACGCCGCCTGACCGCCGCCTTTCTCATGGATTGCATGAGGATTTTCTGAGCCCCAAATTCGACAATTTTGTGCATTCACGATGCCATTCAGATGGGAAAGCGCTTAATCGGAGAAGATGAGTCTTTTTTGAAAAATTGGCATTGACTTCACTTAGCTTCATTAACCTTTGAACGAATTGACGGCACTTTCCCTGGTCTGCTGGTTTGAGCTCATGAGTAAGCCTATTTTTGTACGCATGAAGGTGGAGGTCTTTTGTCAAAATTCGCCGCATAGTGCTTCGTGAAATTTGAAGTTGTTGAGAATGATGCCGAATTGATGTTTCAGCGACACTGTCGTTTGCTTTCAAGAGACCGACAGGTACATACGTTGACGCACAGGAGTCTTACTGTCCATAACCGACCCATTTTCTTAAAATTTTTTGACCACTCTTCGAATGGTTGACACATTAGGTGCACTTTCTCGACTGAAAATTCTTCGATGTTTGCGAGCGGTCTCAGCATAACTTTCGAAATTTTTGTAATAAGATTACAAAATTTTACCGCGTTGTCTTTCGTAAAGCGCTCAATTTTTAATAATCGGAATAAACATATGTGACAGCTGCCAAATTTCAGAGTTGCCACTGCACAAAAAAAATTACACTAAATTGAAAAACTGCAATCTTACTGATACGCCGTTATTAATTTTCTTTTGTTTATACTTTATATAGAAACGCGTTATGCGATATTTATAAAAACAATTTGTTAGAAACATTGTTATTTTAAAGAAATTTTATTTGTTTAGTATTTAAAAAAATTTAACGAAACAAAATGTATTCACTTTGAATGATATTCAATTTATTGTGACCTATTTTATACTGAATAACGTCTGTGATTCTTTTCAATTTATTGTTCGCGCTCTGTATCCTGATGAATATTTCTAAGCATACATTTCATATGGCAACTAGAATTACATTTTTTATTTGTTTTAAATTAATTGTATTTTTAATACGACGAATAATCTTCCAATTTCTAAATATTCTTCTCCGGCAGCATTGCGGTTTCGAAACTAAACACGAATAATCAAAATCTGATCAAAGTCAATTATTCTACGAACAAAAACAAAACTTCCTATTGCATAGAAATGTAAAAATGAATGCAGTTAAATTATATTAAATTCGAAAACGTTTCAAAGCCAATAATTCATTTGGTGTTTTCAAAACATTTGGCACAAACACATGGATTGAAAGCGGTTTGTGAAATAGAAACGATTCAGATTGTACAACATGATTTAGTTAAATTGTATCACATTTAAAATCAATATTCGCAACACAAAATTATTGTCAGAGTTTATGGGTCGTCATTTGTGGTCATTATAAAATGTTTATTCCCAACATTAAAACGTGATATCATAACACCCAGAGGTGGGAAACACAAGGTACTGACGTATTCAAAAATGAAGATATTTTATTTTCAGATCTAGCACTTTAAACAAAAAAATATTGTATAACCAGGCGTGTGAAGAGAAATTTATTCGATAAATTTATTTATCGAAGACACAAACCACTTATACCAAATTTCTGAAATCGAATCGAAAAAAGTTTTCTACAGAAAAAAGAGAAAATGAGCGTTTTTTAAGCGTTTTTTTGTTGATTATACGAGTAGCATATAACTAGCTTTACATAGAAAACAGTTAATTTTTCTTCTTATAAAAAACTGACCAAAGTCGTTTTCTATCTAAGCTAGATCGCTCATGACAAAGGTGAATAAACTATCAATGTCGACCTGCCTAACACCATAGAAGCACATAAACACATAAAATACCCATTCCAAATATATCCTAATTCCATTTCAGATCGGAGATGTAGCCAAGTTTAAGAAGTGTCCATGTCGTTGACAGAAATAATAATTTCGAGTGCCAATATAGGGCACTCCTGATAAAAGTGAATGGACTACCTGTATATTTGAAATTATCCTCATGGGAGCATATAAAATACCCATCCCAAATATATCCTAATTCCATTTCAGATCCAATTTATGAAGCGACCCATGTACTTGACATAAATAATTAATTCGAGTGTCAATATTGGGCACTCCTGAAAAAGTTGGATGGACACCCTGTACATTCAAAATTAGCCCCATAGGATCACATAACATCCCAATCGCAAATATATCCTGATTCCATTTCAGATCGGAAATATAGTCATATTTATGAAGCGCCCAATGTCGTTGACAGAAATAACAATTTCGAGTCCTAATATTGGGCAATCCTGATATAAGTGAATGGACTCCCTGTACATTCGAAATGGGAGCATATAATAAACCCATTCCAAATATATCCTGATTCCATTTCAAATCGGAGATATAGTCAAAATTATGAAGAGACCCATGTCATGAACAAAAATAATCATTTCGAGTGGCAATATTGGACACTCGTGATAAAAGTGAATAGACTACTTGCACATTCGTAATTAGCTCCATGGGAGGACATCATACACTCATCCCAAATATATCCTGATTCCATTTCAAATCGGAAATATAGTCAAAATTATGAAGAGACCCATGTCATGAACAAAAATAATGATTTCGAGTGGCAATATTGGGCATTGCTGATAAAAGTAAATGGACTTCCTGGATAATCGAAATTAGCTCGATGAGAGCACAGAACACCTACATCGCAAATATCTACTGATTCCATTTCAGATCGGGGATATGTCATATTTATGAAGCGACCCAAGTCGTTGACGGAAATATTTATTTCAAGTGTCATTATTGGGCACTCCTGATAAAAGTGAATAGACTGCCTGTATATTCGAAATTAGCCCCATGGGAGCAGATAACAAACCCATACCAAATATATCATCATTCCATTTCAGATCGGACATATAGTCAAGTTTAGGAAGCGACCCATGTCGTTGACAGAAATAATAATTTCGAGTGCCAATATATCGTACTTCTGATAAAAGAGAATGGACTACCTGTATATTCGAAAGTATACCCATGGGAGCACATAATAAACCCATTCCAAATTTATCCTGTATTCGTTTCAGATCGGAGATATAGTCAAGTTTATGGAGACACACATGTCATGAAAAAAAAATGATTTCGGGTGTCAGTATTGGGCACATGATAAAAGTGAATGGACTACCTGTATATTCGAAATTAGCTCCATGGGAGCACATAATAAACCTATTCGAAATATATCCTGATTCCATTTCATGTCGAAGATAAAGTCAAATTTAATGATAATCAGGTCGATTCCTAAATACGCGCTTCACTTCGACGAAGGCAACGTTTCACTTTCGACGCTCTGTTTTCGATGCATCCTAAAATACTCGTGATGACTCATCGATACAAATTGTACAATTTTTGGCATCACTAATTAAATCAGTTGATTGGGAAAATTATTCATCATTAATAAAAAATTGTAAACAAAAACTCATATTTTAATTTAAAATGGATTCCATTGAGTTTTATGTTACTGATAACTCGGAAAAAAAAGAAGTGTCCTTAAAAACTTAAGAAACAACACGATGGAAATATTTTCAATGAATGACATCAGGTATATTTATAAAAAAAAATGATGGAGCTACTTTTTAATCCCGAAAAAAGTTTTAGAAAAAATTTTAGGATTACACAGTGCAACACGAAAAAAAAATAACCATATACGGACACCACTACGTGATAAAAGACTAAAAAAAAAAGACCCGTGTCTCCAATTTTTCCCAAAGTCATGCACTTTTTTTTTTATGGGCCGCCAAAAATTTGGGGCCTCGGTATCATTTTCTTAAAAATGTGATCATTTTCTCAGGCTCATATCTTGCAAACCGCTCTCTGAGGCAAAGTTGTAGCTCTTGTCATAAAGAACAAAAATTGCGAACATAAAAAATCAAAAAAACTTCACCTTCCAGATCAAAATCGAAAAAAAATTAAAAAAATTCGATTTTTTTTACCTTTTTTCCCGTGTTCAGGTCCATAGGTAGCAAACCGTTCAAAATTCAAGGAAACAATCAACTAAAAAAGTTTACCTTAGATCTCAATAAACAAATTTCTAGAACATATAAACTTCCTAGAGATGATTCTTAACACTGTTTAGGTAGCACGCAAAAGTGAAAAATTTGCCGAAAATTTTTTAATTTCATTTTTTTTACCTTTTTCTCCTGTTCAGGTCCATAGGTAGCAAAAAATGAAATATGCCTGGCCAGAACCATGTGTTTGTCCAAGGGTTAACACCGTTTAGGTAGCGCTTAGGTATCACGCGATCATGCACCGACAGCAGCAGCACAGGCAATGCAGTAAGCTCAGCACACGCAACAAGGGACGCAGCACACAATATAAAAGCGACACGACGCTCACATCGAGGTATTACACAGCGCGACGTCAACGAGAGCTCAGCGGTGAAAGTTATAAAGTGAAAGTGAAAGTAAAAAAAGTGAAAGTGCTACAGTATAATTCGCACACAACATTGGCAACTGACAATTTCAATATGCAGTGTGAAAATATTGATTTATTTTGCTACGTTTGCGGTCATCAAACCAGAAAAAAAACATCTACAAGATTTCAGAAGGAAAAGAATCTTTTAACTAGTGAATTCAAAAGAGCATATACATTGTTTTTCGACGAAGTGGACTTGACCGGTGAAAATTACACACCTAATACAGTGTGTCGCCAATGTTATAACAATCTCATGGCATGGTTGAGTGGAGGCAGAGGTACTATGAAGTATTGTAAGCCGGTAAACTGGATTAATCGCCCAGGTGATCATGATGCAACCAGTTGCTATGCATGCGTAAATTACACATGTCGTCTAAATCGACATTCTGAGAAGAACAAAATTTATAAAGCAACTGCAACAGCCACACTACCAGTGCTTGCACCTGAAAATTTTGTATCACCAAGGCCGCCAACTCCAGATCGTACTACAGATGTACAGCAATGAGTACAGCAAGTGGTGTTACTTATGAAGATCCATTTGATACCGATTATGAGCCCCAACAGGGAAGAGATGGACCACAACTAATAACACAAATGGAAATGGATTTCATTGTGGCCATATTGGGATTATCGCAGCGACTTGCAATATTTTTGACAGCTTTTTGAAAGCAAAGAAAACTCACACATGCTAATGTTAACTCTACGGCGTACCGAAAACGACAAGCTGAATTTCAGATGCTCTACACTCTAAATGATGACAATTCGTTCGCTTACTGCAACGATATAAAAGCTTTGGTGGTAAAAATGGGAATGAACTACATCGCTAGTGAGTGGAGATTATTTATTGATGGTTCTGTTTCAAGCTTGAAAGCAGTGTTGTTGCATGTGTCGAACCGAAAACCTTCCATTCCGCTAATTAACAAAGAGGTCTTCAAATATATTTTGTCGGAATTAGAAGACAAAATCAAATCGGAAACACGGCTATGATGCTTACGGGATGTAAACCCGCGGATATTGGCGTCGAACGAAAATGACATATAAATTAGTGTCACGAGTATTTTAGAGTACATATGATGTGAAAGAAAACTCTTGTTTCTGTTTGCACATCTCTAAACACATATGTTTTCCAGCAATCACATCACCAACGTATTATAGAATAGTAAAAACTGAATGAGGCGCGTATTGCTGGTGAAGGTGATTATAGGAATCGACCTGATTAATTTAATTCATTACAGGATTCTCATCTACACAACTCATCTTGATCCAAAGTCAAAATTTTTTACAAAAACGAAATTTTTTTAAAAATATTTAGTACAACCAAACTATATTAGATATAAACGAAACATAGTCGCTGGGTTAACGCCAAGGAAGTACTAATTTTACTGAACGAAATTTGAGTGCAATATCTCCAAAACTTCATGAGATGCAGGTTATTAAAGTAGAAAAAAGAAATGAATTTTTTTGGTTTTCAATATCAGAAAAAAACGAATATCTGTAATACGAAAAAAATTAAATTTTTTGTACCCACTATAAACAATGATGTACCCATTATGTTTAAAAACAGAGAAAGAAAAAAACTAATTTTTAATATTTTTTTTTAAATCGAAAGAATAACAAATGTAGTCAACCTTCGAATATTTTCTAAAATACACCCACTTATCCCATATGCAGTCATTGCACTTGAAAATAATCCCTAATTCCTTACCTACAATCGAGTTTTTAGAGAATTTCAAAATCTTTACTACTTTAGATCAAAATATTTTGAAATCGATTCTGAAGCACTGTACGATGTCGACTGTTTACCGATAGCTTATCTATAAGTAGAACATAAACCAATTTGTCAATCTAAGGGAATGAAAGCAGTAAGAAGAAGAAGAATATCCAATTGTACTTCAAATATTTTCTATAATTTGGTAAATATATATATATATTCGTTCCAATTCAATATCGATGTCAATTCTACTTGCAAAATACCAACGTCCATTTTATGGTAGTCATAATCAACCCATCAAACAGACTATTACTCTTTTTGTAGATATATATAGTGGCTTGGGCTCGGCTTACATTATATTATATCAAAGTATATTTTCATGCCATTCAAGTCATTGTGACCATATTTCGCACCGTAGAGTGCGTAGCGGGGAGAAAATTGTTAATGAATATCGGGGCATGTCCATCCGTGGCGGTTAAAGGGGCAAGATATCGTTCGATGATCAAGGACTTTTTTGTACGAAATGGAAGAATTGAACTTGGTTGATATGTGGTTTCAACAGGAACCATGAACCAATTTAGAGGCAAGTTTTGTGGTGCTGCCAATTGGCCGCCTCATTCTAAATAAAAATGTCACTCACTTTTACTTAAATTTGCAAAAACCAAATAGCGAAAAATCACAGATACATGCATCTGCATTCAAATTCACTAGATTACAAATAATTTAACCTCAAAATATTGATTTCAAAAATTTATTTAAAAGTTTTTCGATAAAATTTCTATATTTGATGTACGATTGTATCCATAGAATAATACATACATACATACACTTATTCTCTCATCTGACGTTTCATTTCACACTCTTCGTCGTAGGTTTGTGGAAAAGAGAGCAATTCAATTTAAAATTAACTTACACCAGGTGAAGTTACAAAATATGTTCACTTAACTTTTTCATGTCGTTTTGGTGTAGAACTGAAAAATTTAAATGTATTTTGCACTTTTTTGTTGACTTTTATCGGTGGTATACATTTGTATTGTATTTAACACAACTAGTTTGCCACAAAAACACGAAATTCGGTTGTTGTTCCTTTGTTGATCGTTGTATGCTATTGCCACTATCTGGTATTATTGAATTTATTGAGAGAATAAAAGTTTCTATGTATGTATTATTCTATGATTGTATCATACAAAAATATTAGTTCTAAAAACCTCTGGCTAAAACCCAAAAAACTAAATACTTGGTTTATATGTTCTTATATTTCGTTTTTGGAGTCTAATTACTCTTTGCGCATCTTCAATGAGGAAACGAACTTCTGGCAGCAACGTCGAACAAACTCCGCCATTTTTAGTTTTGTGCATTCACGATGTTCGTATATTTACATATTTGGAACATTCACAGTAACAATTTCACCTGTGTTGTCAAACCTTAGCGACAGAATTCTTCTCTTGACATTCAAACACAAGTTCGCTTCCCTTCAAGCAATAAACCGTTGTGTGAGTTGACAAATCTATGTATAAATTAATCTATGGTTGTAACTGCAGTTGAACGGTAAATTTCAGAAGGGTAATATTTGCGTCCAAAAAACAGTGTTATCGAGGCCAGGTTAGCGATAACCTTATTCCCTAATCTTTGCCGTTTACCCCACCCAATTTGAAATTAAGTTCTTGCGAAATTTTGGTAAGAAATTTCGTTATTTATCTCTAAACGGAACATTTTGTTGCACAGAGTTACCACACATCTCTGATTTACCCGGCTAATATTTCATTAATAATTCCTCTTCGTATTACATTTTATTTTTATGTGGTGTTACTTTTGTTTGATAAAATAATCGAAATGTCAAAATTCCGGTCCGAAACAATTATCAAACAATTGTTTTCGTACGAAATAACGTTGGCGTAACAACAACCCTGTAATATATAAGTATGTGCTACGAAATTTTCACAAAGAGCTGAGTACCAAGCAGATGAAAAGTGAGCGATATTTTCGTTTCATGAAATTTTGGTTGTTCTACCCTCACCATTGGATGGGGGTATACATCATTTAATACGTAAAAAAATGTAACACATAGAACGAACCATATTCGACCCTTCGTATCTTTGGACGAAATTCGTTTTCGGACTTTTTAAGACGTTTGAGCTATGTCCGTCTGTATGTCTGGCTGGCTGGCTGGTCAACACGATAACTGCCGTAAATCTTTACAGATGACAATGAAATTTTGTCGGCGACAATTATTCGCCAATATTGAATTTGGGATTAAAAATGGGCGTTTTGACCACGCCCCTTCTGGTACCTCCCATACAAATCGATAGATTTAGCACAAAATCATATTTCTTTCAAACCTTTCTTCTGGTAGATGTGATTAGCTTCAACTTACACACCGGTTAATAATCTGTAAATGCTTACTTAACTGGTGAAAATGGGCGAGATTTTCACGCCCATTCTGGTACCTCCCATGCAAAACAGGGTGTTCGTCCGGGTTGTCAATCGGATAAATCGTGTGAAACACTTCCGACCTTAATGAAATTAGGTATAAGGCTTCACGTTATCAAACGCCAATCACCGATTAAAACAAGGGTGATTTTGCCACGCACATTTTGGTACCTCCCATACAAAAGTTGTTTGGCCGTCTGGGTGTTCGGCACAAGAAATCCCGCAAAACCGAACCAATTTATATGAAAGTTTGTACTAGCCAATATTTAGTCAAATAAAAGGCTCCTATAGAAAATGATGTGTTATGCCACACCCATTCTGGTAAATCCCATATAAAAGTTGGGCGGATGACCGGTTGGTCGACACGATAACTCTAGCAAACTACAACCGATCTTAATAAAATTCGGTACTAGGCAATATCTTGCTAAAAGCTACTGTGTAAGTAATAACTGACTATTGTGCCACGCCCAGTTTCGTACCTCCCATACAAAAGTTGGGCCTATGTGCGGTTTGCCGACTCGATATCTCCAATAAATTATAACCGATCTTAATAAAATTTGGTACTGATCAGAATTTTTATCAACAACTTACCGTGCCCATTTTTGTAGCCCGCATATAAAAATTCGGAGGAAAACCAACTAATTTGGGTATTCAATAATATTTAGCGCAATGTCAATCTGTTATTGAATATGGCCACTTTTGATTATGGGTGTTTTTTTAACAGAACTCCCACGCAATATATGATTTTGGGTGAGGGTATGATTAAGTCGGTTCACCCGACTGAAACTTATGTACACACACTTATCATGACGATTTCATAAAAATTGAAAACCGGGCTTAAATTGACATTTCAGGGGGCAACTTTGTGCTTAGATTAATTTAGAGCAACTCCGTGCCGAGACCACATTACATGCCTAGATAAGTTAATTGGGACCTCCTGAACACGAAAAACGCTGTAATTTTTTTTCTAAGTACCATTTTTGAGAGCACCTCAAAGTTCAAAATTTGCCTATTTTACGTTCAAGTCGCTCGTCATTTTAATTGAATTTTTTTGAATTAATGCCGAATATAGTGTGTGATCAATGAAAATGAAAATATTGTCGTTCCACAAAATCCTTAATAAAAACTTTATTTTCCCACCGATTTTGTTCAAATTACGCTTAATATTTTGGTAATTAAATAATCTATGTGTATAAAAAAGAAAACATTCCAGATCTTCACTATAACGTAGACAAAAAATTTGACATTTTTGAAAAAAAACTTAAAAAAGGCAAATTTTTAAATTTGAGTTGCAATAACTTAGCCATTTCTTATCGGATAGAAATTTATAGCATGTCGACTGAAAGTGCATTCAATTACCGTTTCAACGATATGACATTTGTCTCGATCGAACTTTTCGGTTGGGCTCCACAAGGGTTTGAGTGGAACCATACACCGAAAAACACAAAAGTACCGTTAGTAAATTACAGCGTTTTTCGTGTTCAGGATGCCCCAATTAACTTATCTAGGCATGTGGCGTTCTTGGTATATTGCAAAAGTTAAAATTTGTAAAGCAGTGAAATTAAATTTAATCTTTTACAGATTAAAATTGTATGAGTAAACTTCTGGGTTAGCGTGTGTAAGCGAAGTTCTCCTTCGAAATGCCTTATTAGATGAGCATATACATATTATGTGATTTTAAGTTCTAACAACATTATTACCCAATAACTTCAACTTTAGAGATACCATATCTCTGAATCGATATAATATTCCTAACAAATATTTTAAACTCTGTTTAGTCAAACTGTTTTCCACCGATTCATGCATTATTATGCAAGTAATTCCAACAAGGAGTTCAAGCGTTTTTTCTCACTTTCGCGACACAGATCGATGTCAATTTGTTTCGACGACGACAATCTTAAAAAGGGTGAATGTCTGTCGAATTTAAAGTTCGGTTGATGACGTTTGAATTATAATTAATGTATTACGAATTTCAACTGGATGTTTAAATTTAAAAAAAAATCTACTTTCTTATTAAATCCCATGAAGAGGGAGGGCTTTTTACAATCAGTGAGCTGTGCGGTTTAATTTATTGAACTCATTGATTGCATCCTAAACTTTGACAGCAATTTCAAAAGGATTTGCTTTGAGTTTTTTTTTGCACTTTATTATATGTTTTTTTTTTATATTTTTATCTGTAATTAGAAATGGTGTACGAAGTGTTTTTATTTATTTGATTTGAATTCCTATCTAAGTTCATCAATCGCCAAGTTAAAATTCCTACAATTTTCAATTTTTGCTAACAAGCACGTTCTTTTCAAAGAATTTAAAAAAAAACTAATAAATATTGAAATATCTTGCTTATTGATTGCTGGAAACTGTTATAAAGAACGTAATGAGAATTTTATTTTTCAATATTTTTTGGATATCCATTTTTAAGTGCTCGCCTTATTTTTAGGAACATTATTATTTTTTATTATCGGCATTAGACTTACCGTAACATAAACGTGTATTTGCTGTGTTTGGTGGCTTTTTTGCGCGCTAAAATAATCAAAGCCAAAAAGTTGCCAAGAACGCCAAGCACTATAACGATGCCGCTCATTAGAAATCTACGTTTGTTTTGGTACAATTGTTTTTGGAATGGTGGTGTGGGGGAGGCAAATTGATCGCCATCATTCTGGCTTATTTCCGTTGAACTTTCTACAGCCGGCGGCTCAGGTTCGGCCCATGTGAGATTTATTATTAACACAAAGTGTAAGAAGTATAACAAAGATTTTGCAAACATTTTTAACATGTTTTACGTGAATTTAATGGAGCTTTATATATAAAGAAGTTTAAGGTGATTAACAATTAATTAGTCGTTTGCAATTTGTTTTATCTATTTAATTTATTTATTTTTCTTCAGTTTTTATTTCTTCTTCTGTAGTTTAGTCTGCAACAAAACTTGTTTTCAGATTTTCTTCTCCTTTAATATCAAATTGCAATTTGTTCAAAAAAACGTTAATTATTTTTTTTATCTTATTATCGTAAGTTATTTTAATGATTTTACGTATTTTTTTCGGTTGCGTTTAATTCATATTAAGTTACGATGAAAATCAATCGACCGACCATTCGACTCGAGACTCTCACTCACTGGTTGGTGTTGTCGTCCAATCGTTTACGCGGCTCTTGAGAAACTGTGCGATTTCGTTGCGTTGCTAACGATATACTTTAATAACAATTACAACACACACTTGTAGTAGACCGGCCCGGCCGGCCGTCTGATACGAGACGAGAGCACAGCACCGCATACCGGCGAAATGAATGAATTTCGATTGGCGGCGGATATTGCTGTCACTGCTACTACACAGCGGACGCCGTTGTTTCCTTCTCTGCTGCAGCCTCTGCTACTATTGTAATCGTGTTTTTGTTTATTTGTTTACATTTGGTGAAGTGCATTCGTTTTTTAAAAGCACAGTGGTTTAAAAGTTAAACAATGTGATGACAGTTTTGTTGCCTACAAATTATGGAACTTATTGTAATATGGTCTTGCAAAATTCATTGGTTTAAGCGTTGTATTCAGTTCTTGCGAAATTTTCGTAAGATATTTTGTCATTTACGGGTTGAATTTTATGTTTCGGGATTAGTGAACAAAAACAAATATTAATCTTCGAAAATCAGTTTATTGATTTTCAAAATATTCCCCATAAAGATTTATACACTTTTGCATGCGTTTGAACCAATTGTCGAAACACTTTTGCCACTCTGATTGAGGTATCTCCAAAACATGCATTCTGAATGCAGCAACCGCTTCTTCAGGTGTCGAAAAACGTTGACCTCTCAGTTTGTTTTTTACGTACGGGAATAAAAAGAAGTCATTCGGTGCCAAGTCAGGACTATACGGCGGATGACCGACCCATCAAATCGCTATTTTGGGTGCTCAAAAATGCAGTTGTTTCAGCCGATGTGTGAGAGCTCGCATTGTCGTGGTGAAGAGTGATCCGTCTTCGGCGATTGGTTTTCCTGATTTCTTGGAAGACAACTGGCAAACAAATGGTTGTGTACCACTCATAATTCACTATTCTGCGTTACGGTTACGACGTCCGGTTTTTCCGAAAAAACAGGCGACCATTTGCTTGAAAGTGATTCGGGCGCGAATAACTTTTGTTGGATTTGGCTCATCTTGAAACACCCATACAGTTGACTGCTGTTTACTTTCGGGCTCATACGTATAAATCCAGGATTCATCACCTGTCACGATGTCATAGACGTGTTTCGAAGCACCGCGATCGTATTTTTGGAGCATTTCTTTCGACCAATCGACACGAGCCTTTTGTGTGGATCCAACGCGAACAAATTTTTTTGTTAGTCAAATGTTTATGCAATATTGAGTGTCTGCTGGTCCCACTAATGCCTAAGGTTGTCTCAATCTCACGATAGGTCACATGACGATCTTGCAAAATCAGTTCGCGCACACCATCAATGGTTTTCGGAACAACAGCTTAATTTGGGACGATCTTCACGAAATTCGTCTTGGAGTGAACTACGACCACGATTGAATTCACCATACCATCGATAAACACTGGTCCTTGATGGAGCTTCATCGCCAAAAATTGAATTAAGTTCATCCATGCACTGTTGCTGAGTTAATCCACGTCGAAAGTTGTAAAAAATAATCGCACGAAAATGTTCACGATTTATTTCCATTTTTGGGCCGAGATGAATCTTTTAAGTTACTGTAAACAATACAAATAGCGCTCGTATGTCAAACCGTTCTGAGTACGCATAACCTCAAAAATGTCCAACTTTACGATAGAGCTGTCAGTTGCCAGATTGCAACACTAGGGTTGCCAAATCCCGAAACATAAAATTCAACCGTATGTCTACTCGGAAATTGTTATTGCAAGAGTTACCACCTCCATAATATTTTACAAATAATTCCTCTTCGTACGTCATTTTAAATTTAACACATGTGATCATGGTAGAATAAGGAACATAATCTTGTTAGAATAGCTGAATCATAGTAAAATAACCAAGTAGTAACATTAGACGTTGTTGTTGTTGACGGCAGCAACGACAGGAATTTTGTTTTTGTTCAATCGCTTAAGTTGTCAATCTATATACGTAAGTATACCAACAACACAGGAATACAAAAAAGTTCAAAAATATGAGTTTGACAGCTGAATGATCAACCACAGTGAACAAATTTGAAACAGCTGTTGTAACGAGTTTACCTTCCTTATTTTACCATGAGGTGAATAGAATTTCTTATTGCATCTGTGTTTCTTTTATGTCGAATTCACATGTATTCTGCTTTTGTATTTACTTTTATTGTAGATACACATTAAAAACAAAAGTGTTCAAACTCTCGGTCTCACCCGCTAGAAATATGCGGATAGCTGAAAACCCAAGAAATAACAAGTTTTGGGTTATTCTAAGGAGATTTAGGGGTGGCTCAAGCGCCTAAAATCTTGAAAAATCACGAAATTTAACATTTTTTTATTATGTTGGAACAGGAATAAAATTTTTAGCCTATTTAACCCAATGTAAGTAGTATACCAACAAAACAGAAATACAAAAAAGTACGAAAACAAAATCCATACATATGAGTTTGACAGCTGAAACGATTAACCACAATGAAAAAATTGAAAACAGCTGTTGTAACGAGTTTACCTACCTTATTTTACCATGAGGTGAATATAACTTTCTTATTGCATCTGTGTTTCTTTTATGTCAAATTCACATGTATTCTGCTTTTGTACAGTTTGGTTTACTTTTATTGTAGACACACATTAAGGTGGACCTTAAAAACAAAAGTGTTCAAAATCTCGGTCTTACCCGCAAACAAATTTGACACACACCCTAATATGTATGTATGTGTATTAAGGTGGTCTTAACCCCTAGTAATATGCAAATAGCTGAAACCCAAGAAATACAAAGTTTTGGGTTAATCTAAGGAGATTTAGAGGAGGCTCAAAGCGCCTAAAATCTTGAAAAATCACGAAATTTTACATTTTTTTTATTATGTTGGAACAGGAATACAATTTTTAGTCTATTTTACTCAATGTACATTTTAAATAAATTCTATGACTTAATACCTATCTAAAATGTCCAAAATTACAAAAATCGGCCCACCAGTAAGAAAGTTATAAATAAAAAAAGCTGTCAAATTCGCCTTTTTCAGAAAAAAATTGGCATAATAAAAAAATGTAAAATTTTGTGATTTTTCACAACTTTAGATGCTTTGAGCCACCTATAAATCTCCTTCGATTAACCCAAAACTTTGTATTTCTTGGGTTTTCAGCTATTCGCATATTTCTATGGGTTGAGACCTTTAATCTGAATACATTTTTCCCGCCCATATAATAAAAGGGCAACCTTAATACACATACATACATATTAGGGTGTGGGTCAGATTTTTTTGCGACAAAGACTCATCGCGATTCTTGTTCTGTGGGTAATTTAAAGAAAGTCTTCCGAAGAAACCATAGTTCTAAAATGAATTTCGAGCCTAAAAAGGCAAAAGACAATTTTATTTCCTGTAGTTAAATGTCTTTTTGGGTCGACGAATCCATTTTTGACATTTATTTTTATTGTCTTTTTTTTTGGGAAAATTGAAGAAATTGTGAAACTTGACGAATTTTTGATTTTCTCATAATGCAGTCCCAAATTTTAAATAGCCCATAATGTTCAGCGCTATAATTTAGGGGGGGGGGGGGGGTACTTATTCACGACCAATATCGATTTCATTCAATTTAAGACAAAGATTGAAAAAAAAACATATTTTTTCCTTATTTCTTACTTTACTTTATTTTTTAGAACTGCATGCATAGAACTGCAAACCCACCCCGATTAAGCAAGACACGCATCCCTTTTCATACTACTGTTTTTTCTTTTAAATTCGCGAAATGTGAATTTTTTAAATGTCATTACCACCCTGTTTTGCCAAAATGTATTTATTGGCTCTTTATTACTTCGGAATTTCGCAAATGCTATTTTTTGGTTTATGTGTTGTTCATGCAACCCATTTCGTTTTCATACACACATGTTGTTATACCTACTAATTACACACTCTACTATGGTACGTTAATATTTTTTTCAAACTTTGATATAAAGACCATTCGAACCAGCCTCGTGCGCATTGCAAAGACGACGCTGAAACGGATCGTACGAAAACTTACATCGGCGAATTAACATTCAAAAACATTCTTGGCCGAACGTGATAAAATGGAAAGTAAAAAGTTTTCATATGAAACATTTACGCCCCACGTGACAGACAAATTGATTGAAATTTGGAGCAAATTTAATATTGAAATAACATGCAAACGAAATGTTATTAGAAAATTGAATAGTTTCCTTGACAAATAATACGTTGAAGGTAAAGGCTCCACTCTCACAGAGTTCCTACAATCCATAAAAGAACTACTTTATATTGGAAAATGTAAATGTGACTTGAAAACAGCTCTATGCTCATGTGGATTGTGAATATTGATGGTTAGGGCAAAGTACTGTTGTGGATATTTTCGCACAAGTAGGAGTTTAAACAATTCTCGCTTACTTGATATTTGTTTATCCCTATAATGTGTGATGATATACCTAAATACTTGTGGAGAAGGGAGCTGATGATTTGAATTGGTGGGCACTGAAATATCTATATTCCTTTTATAATATTTCTATTAAAATGTACTTTTTCATAGAAAAATTACTTTTTAATAGTTATTGATTGCAACCGAACACTGGTCTGGTCTAGAAGGTTTTTGACTGGAGCAACCAAATATCTTTCCTAGGGTAATTTGGTGGGCTGAATTCGAATCTGTAATTGGTTTTGGCGTAGAATACGTCTTACCTTACGGTATAGGGAGTCATGTCAGATTGTTATTGTTGTAATCTGTATTTCATTGATTATGAGGAAACGGCGAGATAACTTTTTTAAAAATGTTTTTGTAGGTAAATGAAGATGTTATCTTTCGTTTGATATACATTTCATATTGGTTGATATCTTCCTAATATTTAAATTTCTCAAATGAAAATTGTTTAAACATATACACTCAAGCATATGTGTGGTGTTTGGTTGAGTGTTTGAGTTTGTAGCGTGAACACAAACTATGCTGCTGTTTCAGTGTGGACACAAACCTTCGGTTGTTGTTTTGATTGATGAAATATTGAAATTTCGTATATTTACTTATGTATTTAAGTGAAACAAAATGTTAAATGTGAATTTGAATTTAACATGGATATATAATTATAAAAAATATATGAAAAAATTAATTCATACATTTTTATGTTAAATGAAAGTGCTGCCAAGTGCTGCCAAACATATTTATTCTATTTTTCCTATCATAAGCCCATATTATGAAAAGTAACTTTCAAATAATCAAATTGATTTGCGTCTGTTATTTATCATTTATCCTTACTCTTTTAATTTAAAAACATATTTATCCTATTTTTCCTACCATAAGCTTATGTATATTATCAAAAGTAACTATGAAATAAATAAATTCATGTGCTTATGTTATTTATCATTTATTGTTATATATGTTTTCTGTCTTATCGGATGGCGTATTCTACGTTAAACTTAATGGCCGTGTCTCTGACACAGCCTGCAGGGACAGTCCGTGGCCGAAGGAACACGAGAAAAAAATGTTTTTATTCGATTTTACATACGTTTTATTTAAAAATTAATGAATTTTCAAAAGTGAATGGCATTGTTTGATGGTCGGTTGTTTTTTGTTGGTTCGGTTTCACGAATTAAAGTCCAGCAATAGTCCTCCAGCATGCTTTTGTCCCAACATCCTTGATAATTTCTTTCAATTCTTATTAAATCTTGGTGTGCACGCTCCCCTTGTTCGTCGCTCACCGCACCTAGGTTTTGTGGAAAAAATTCAATTCAATTCATTACAGGCCGTTCTGTAACACTACTTTTATGAAGATTTAGAATGAAGGTGGACTTCTGTCAAATTAATAATTGTAAAATTGTAGTGTCAGTGTTGGCTGTTTTATAGTATTGCCAGCATGCGATAAAAAATTAACAGGACGTGATAGCTCATTTCTGATACCAGATTCGAATTCAGCGCATCCAGATTAGCTAAAAACCATGCTTCGTTTCTGCAGTCAAATTTTCTTTTCAAATTTGTAGACCAGTGTAATTAGAAAGCAATAGTATCATTTCTTTAAAAAGTACCTGATCTTAAAAAAAGAACTTCTTTGTTAAAAAATTCATATTCTTAGACTTTTTCTTACAGAAAGTACTTCTTCTTAAAAATAGTACCTTTCTTTAAAAAAAACATTAGATTTTAATATAAGAAGTAACTCTCTTTAAAAAAAACCTTTTCGGGACAATATAATACATATTCTTACAAAAAGGATCTAAAAATATACTTTAAAAAAAATACATTCTATAAAAAAAAAAATTTTCTTAAAAAAACTTTATCATTTTACAAAAAGTATCTTTTCTTAAAGATCCATTTAAATTATCGTATTTTTCAACGGGCGCCTTAGGCGTGTTGAAACTAAAGGTCTGCAGCGTTCCATTCATTTTACTTGTACAAACAGATAAAACAAGTACGAACCTGATATTATCGGTACAAATACAACAAAGAGTAGAACACAACATGTGCTCATGCGTTTGGATTGAGTAGAGAGCGTATCATCTCTTTCTCTGGCTCTCATTGCAGTGGAAGTTTTTTTCTCTTTATCTGTTCCACTCAGTGAAGTAACTGTTGTACCTTTTTTTTTAAATGGATATATCCATTTAATATGAATATTCCAGATCGTACGCTTTGCTTTGATGCTGTTCTCTTACTTTTTCCATTCTTTTTCCAAAAATTGATGGTGTAAGTTTTATCTGTGGCAAATTTTAAGAAAAAATAAAACAAAAATGTCTGAGGTAAATAAACACACGCTCTCCTCATATTACAAGCCCAGATATCAATAATATCTGCTTATTGTGTATGTAATCATACAAGTATTTGTGATACTTGGTACTTTTAGTCTCTCATACCTATTCCATCGATATCTAAAAGAGAAATATTCCATACGCACTCAATCCAAAGCGAGACGAAACAGATACAAGCAGATATAAGAAAAAATGAACAACAAGCACCAAGTGTGTTTGGATGGTTCTTTGCAGAACTTTAGTTGAAACTACTAGATAATATATAGCGAAAGGAACTTCGTTCCAACCGGGTGTTCCCACACACTTTCCGTGATATAGTCATTTTTTATTTTACCGATTTCTTATTTTGGCGAACAAACTATATATTCCATGCGAATTGAACCACTTTATGAAAAAGTTTTAGAAACGCTCAAAAATTAGTTACTTTTTCGATTCGACATTATTTTCTAACTTGTTCATACTTTATTTCAATAATGGGTTAACCCTACGTAACCCACGAAATACGAACCCTGATTACAAATAAAAAAAATGGTGTCCCATAACATCCCAGGAAGGCATTGAAGAGAGTTTCGCACAATCAGTGAGATGTGCGCTCTCTAGGTTTTACTGTCAGTGAACGGTATTTTGAGAAGCTTTTACATGGCTAAGTACTCGATAGTATCGATATCACTAAGCGAGGTGACCGTTGTCGAAAGAAATGTAAGGTGGTCCGAGCAAGGATAGAACCCATGTTTTCATGTACAAGAGCCGCGTATACTAACCACTGCACCAACGACGGTCACTGAAAATAATAATAATAGTTTTTTTTTTAAATATAAACAAAATTATTATAATAATTATAATAGTAATAATTTTGTTTTGTTTGTTATTATAATAATAATGATTTTGTTTGTGTTTCAATTTAAAATACACAATTTTAATAAAAGATTATTTTTTTTCTATAAAATTCATAATGGGCATCAACAAATGGTTGTGACAGCCATCAAATTCAAGTTGTAGTTAGTTGAGCATGCCAATATATTATTTGGTACAACCGAATTGGTTTTTACATTTTTCATTGATCCAACAAATAGAATATTCAACAATACAGGATAATATGATTAAATAAAAATAAATGGTTTCCCATTACATCCCATGAAGGGGCAGGACAGGACAGGACGGCTTCTCACAATCACTGAGCTGTGCACTTTCCAGTTTTCACTCACTGATGGGAACCTACAGTTTTACACCGATTCCAAACGGTATTTTAAGAAGCTTTTTCATGGCTAAATACTCGATAGTGTCGCCGTCACTATGCGAGCTGACCGTAGCCGAAAGAAATTTAAGGTAGTCAGATACATATCATGTACAAGAGGCGCGCACACTAACCATTGCACCACCGACGGCCAATCTGTACCACCGATGGATAATCTGATTGCTGGAACTAAAACTCGATTGACAGATCACATTTATTGCTAATTATATCAGTTCTTGCATCAAAACTTATTACCGTTCACCACTCAACTTAGTTTGGTCGACCTAGAGACGACCCAACTTCAACACGACCAAACTTATCTTTTGTATTGTGGTTCACAACTGCTATTGGTTGCAATTGTTATGGTGTTACCAGCTCGAAATATCAATTTTGACAAGTAAAAAGCAGCTGATTTATGTAAAAATAAATAAAAGAAGTGTTGTGTTTGTAAAATCGGAATGGATATAAGTAGCATAGATTTGTTTTATGAAGATGGAGTCGAGAACGTGAATATATATGTGTTGCATTTAAGAAGAAATATTCGTGATGCATCTAACCCTCTTGAACTGCCCAGTGCAAGGTATGTATTTGCACATACATACACGTTACCATTCATTCATGTTCTGGACGGTGGTCCTGAACTATTTAACTCCACAGCAAATCCTTCCCATAGTTCTGCGTGGTGCCAAATTGTGGTTTTCCAAAGGCAACGGCTGGATTACTTTCCATTAGCTGGACAAGTTTCTCAAACTGTGCCTTTTTTCTGATTTTGATACTTCTAAAATATGTATATAAAATATTATTGTTAAATTAAAATGTTCAAATGTTAAATGAAAATTATAATTTGAATCCAAAATAACATCTACTTACGATCTCTTATCAAATTAAAAACATGCACAACTATTAACTCAACCGCTCTCAAGCAGTGGTGTAAATTTAACGCATTTGTCGACCAAACTGGCACAGAGTTATCAACGGCAATACGCAGAAAGTAAGTGAACACAACCAAAAAATCAGCTGTTGTTCAGTTGAGTTGAGTCGACCGTTGAGTTGAGAACGGCAATGCCAATTCATCGATTACGACCAAATTCTCACAAAAGTTGAGAACCGTAATAGGGACATGAATTACAACATTTGGTGATACGGAACACAACCTTCACGAAATTTGTCTTGGAGTGAATTACGACCACGATTGAATTCACCATACCATCGATAAACACTGGTCCTTGATGGAGCTTCATCGCCAAAAATTGAATTAAGTTCATCCATGCACTGTTGTTGAGTTAATCCACGTCGAAAGTTATAAAAAATAATTGCACGAAAATGTTCACGATTTAATTCCATTTTTGGGCCGAGATGAATCTTTTAAGTTACTGTAAACAATACAATTAGCGCTGGTATGTCAAAACGTTCTGAGTACGCATAACCTCAAAAATGTACAACTTTACGATAGAAATGTCAGTTGCCACATTGCAACACTAGGGTTGCTAAATCCCGAAATATATAATTCAACCCTCGTATTGGTAATCACAGCTGAATAATGTGATAGTCCAAGCAGCCGCCAAATTTTAGTTGGCTGTAAATATAGTTGGGACAACGAATCTCTTCTCTGTGTACACCAGTCACGCGTGATCTGTAAAAAAAAACAAATGAAAAAGAAACCTCTAAATGAATCACACGTTATAATGAGCTCCCTCCTGTCCATTCATGAGCAATATTTATTTTATTTTTTATTATCATTTTTGAAAGCAGCAAATTTAACTACAATTTTTCAAGTTTCGAACCACTGTGTGTTGCCGAATGTCGCTATCTCTGTCGCTGCTACTGAACGTCGTTGTTGGCTCCTTAAGTTGCTTCCTCAGACGCTAGCGCCTACGTTTCAGCTCTGTTTGTTTACAAACATTAACGATGTTCGTTCGTTTTTCTTACGACTTTTGCAAATTGTTATCAAAGGATTTGTGCATACACCCCCATACACACATATGTATGTTCGATTATGTAGCCTATTCATATAGATATATATGTATGTAGTTTTTCTGTGGAAATTTCTAAGAGCGTGCTTGGGTTTCGTCTCTAGATTTGAAATATCAATAAAGTAGCAAATAAAGGAGTCCATTCAGCTGTCATTTAACATGGTTTTTATCACTATTTAACTCCACAGGATATCGTGTAGCATCAAGTGTGTAATATACAACATTTCTCAAGGACCTTCAAGTATATTTTTCGCAGAACTTCTTCACATTGTGTGTCTGCTATTCTTAGAACGTATTGCAATGTGTTATAAAACTTTCTATTAATTATCAAAGTGTTAAACTAATTTACTGCGTGAATTAGAAATTAATTAATATCATAAATATTTATGTAATCATGCATTCAGGTACAGATCTAAACAAAAGGATATTGTAGCCATAATCAAGAGCTACATGAAACGTGTTGAGAAGCAACTAGTTGTGAAGCAGCACCGTCGGTGGTCCAATGGTTAAGAGTGTGTGACTCTTTTATATAAGATCATCTAGTACTGACCAACATTCACTTGTTTCGACGACAGCCACCTCACTAAATGATGGCGACGCTGTCGAGTAATAATACAGGGAAAAGCTTCCCCAAGACCGTTTGGAATCAGTGTAAGTGTGTAGATCCCACTCAGTTAATCTACAATTAGAAACACAAAACATTAAAGCTGAACATTCAAGGGCTCAATCAAAACGTTTTATTGTGAAGGCATTTGTTCCCAATACTCTTTAAATATAAATTATGTATTAATTTATTATTTTATAGTTTCAATAAAATAAAATAATCAAATATTTTGAGTCACGAAATAACAACACATTTAGGATATATACAAGGTGTACTAAAGTGTTGTATTTGTCGTAAGTAAAAGGTGTTTTTTTTTTGATTAGATAAAAATTACGAAAGGGTTAGCTTTCAAACGAACTGTCATGCTGCGCTCACTTTTTAATATCTATGATCAGTATACTCTGGCAAATGAAATGTGTGAAATGAAACTCTTCCTTGCCGGATAGCAATCAACCACTCCCCGTGATCAATTATAATAATTATGTATCTTGTTCCATGCCCAAGATATTTTTTCGAACAGCAGTTAAAAAAGGTTCTGGCGAATCTCGCCGTAAATAAATCCCCTTGAGTATGTGCTATTCGACGCTGGCACGCCTACTGCGCAACCATTTCAACCTTGCATACCGTGCGGGAATCTTCCCGACGCGTTGGAAAGTTGCTAATGTCCAGCCAATGTTTAAAAAAGGTGATGCAAGTGACCCTGCAAATTACCGCCCAATTGAAATTTGTACTGCGCTCTCGAAGGTAATGGAGAGCATAGTTAACCACCATCTTGTGAAATATCTTGTGTCCAATGACCTTCTTAATGATCGGCAGTATATCTTCCCTAGAATGAGATCTACTGAAGACCTGATGGCATTCCTTTCGAAACAGTGGTGTCGATCCATCCACCGGGCTTGGTGAGAGTAAGGTAGTGGCTCTTGATATTCCCAAGCCCACTGAAAGAGTATGGCACGATGCACTCTTGTCAAAGTTCGCTGCTTTTGGTGTCGTAGCGAGGACTGAGACAAGACGACACACTTTCGTGCAATCACTTCAACATCTTAATGAAGATAATAATGAGAAAGGCTGCAGTAAATACGAACAAGACCATTAACACGAAAAGCCGTATGTTGCTGGCGTATGCTGACGACATAGACATCAGTGGGCGAAATTTGCGAGAGGTTACTGCAGTATTTTCAAGAATCGAAAAAGAATCAGCGAAGATGGGTCTTGCTGTTAATGAGAGAAACCTCTCGACTTGGTCCGCACTTGAACGTTGACAACCGATTTAATTTTGCAGTGGTAGATGAATTTATCTACCTTGGATCCGCCGTGAACAAGGACGACAACGTCAGCCTGGAGATAAATAGGAGAATTGTGCTTGCAAATAAATGATATTTTGGGCTCAGCAAGCAGTTTAAAAACAACGCCATCTCTCGACGGACAAAGGTCCAGCTATACCAGACTCTCATTTTACCTTCGAAACTTTGGTCATATCGAAATCGTATGAAAAACACTTGAGAGTATTCGAGAAGAATATTCTCCGTAAAATATATGGTCCTGTTAAGGAAAGCGGCGAGTACCGACGTCGTTATATTCTGACGTGGACATAGCTAGGCGAATCAAATTAGGTCAATTACGTTGGCTAGGCCATGTTATCAGAATGGATGAAGATGAGCCAGCGCGAAAGTTTTTTGATAACGTACCCGATGGAAGCAGGAAGAGAGGACGACCAAGACTCCCATGGAAGTACCAGGCCGAAGAATCCCTCCGTATCCTTGGTGTTACCAACTGGCGTAAAAAGGCGAAGGATAGATCTAGTTAGAGAAATATGTTAAAATTAGTTTAATTTGTTTATTTGTTTGTGTAATTAATATGTGTAAGACATTTGACCTCATGAGATTGTACAATAGTCAATAAAAGTAAAATATACTTATGATATTCGACATGACCAAACTAAGTAATTGCATTAAAACTTAAACCAAGTAACCAATATTTGATTAACGTTCCTCATGTGAACTTTTTCAAATCCCTTCAAAAACGTTTCAGAAAGTCTTTCTCATTCCTGTTTTATGTTTAAATGTTGGTCGAAGTTCAATATTTCTGGATGTTTGCAACATTAGTTCAAACTTGTTATACTAATATCACACGTTGTTTATCAACACCTTTTGTATGTCACCTTCAAAATAAAACTTTTATTTGTGTAACTGGTTACTGTATGTAGCTATCTACTCCATTGGTACCATATGTGAAAACAGTCATATATCTCTTGTGTAGATAATATTAATTTTGTTGTATCTAAGGAAAAACATTTCCTCAATTAGTGCTGTCATGATGAGGACGGGGGCATCATAATAATTCAAATGGAAGTTGTATATTTCCGTTGTTATTAAATACAATTCTTATCAACTATTAGGTGAAAAGGGACACAGTTGAATATAGGTCATGTTGAAGAAATGCGAAATTGGTCAGCTGTGGTTTTAGACAGTCTATAAACTTTGAATTTTTTAAAAAAATCTGTTTTAGATTAAGGGTTTGAAAGAAGAAAAATATAATTACCCCATTACATCCAATGAAAATATTAAGGAGAGCTCTTCGCACCCAGTGGGATCTACAATTTTATACCCATTTCCAATGCTATCCTTTTCCCCCTTTAATTGACTGTGAACGGAGTAGCTGTCATAAATGAACAAGAACAGTAATGCAGCGTCCTAGCACATTCATGAGCGCTCTTAATTTTGTTCCGTTCACATATGAACAAAGTGTAATTTCATTCTCGCACACACGCGAGTGATGGTCGGCAAACAAATTTCCACCCTCGCATAGGCGAACGAGAGCGAAGAGAAAAAGTTTTCACGCTATCACTCGCGTCCAAAAACGTTATGAATAATTATACCCTTGTCGCTGGCTGCGACCTGAGTTATTCCTGCGGGGATAGCGAATTTAACTCCCGAAATACAAACACGGCAATATGTTGTGCTTAATTCTAGTAGGGCAGGGTTTATTTCTAAAAAAAATCACAATTATAACAAAATCAAAACAAATATAAAACCAACACTACTTACCGCAGTCTTTATCCCCAACAAACTGATTTAACAGCTGAACAACTGCTTTGCTGGAGCCCTACATTGTACTTGTTTACAAAACTTAACAGTTCCTTTCCAACACAACAAGTACAATGTACGGACAAAGGGGGAACTGCGGTAAGTCGTAAACAAATGACGACAAAAAGGACTTAAAAAAAAACTCAAACAAATGATCATTATGGGCAAACAATAATAACGAGTTAATGATCATAAACAACCAAATGATAACAATATGACAAAAAAAGGGCAAATGAATAGAAACAAAAAATATAAGTAAATACAATAACAAACATGCGCATCAGCGACATCCCCACCCCCGTGGATCGACTCGATTCACTCTTCGAAATCCAGAACAGCAAGCTTGGATACGGGGCGCCTAAGGACACCAGTAGACGTTCGGACATCAGCTCGACGTATAACTCCATCACTTCCCTTGAATACTTTTTCTACGCGGCCTCTCTTCCATTCTCGGCGGGAAACAGCTGGATCGCATATGAGGACCAAATCACCAGCAGCCACAGGTTATGTATACTCGCACCACTTGGACCTGCGCGTTAGTGTAGGCAAATACTCAACAATCCACCTTTTCCAAAAGTGGTCTCGTAGCTGACGAGATATTCGCCACTGCTTTTTAAACACAGCTGGCTTATCGACGACTGTTCCCTCTGGTGTTTGCGCAGTACTCGATGACCCCAGCAAAAAATGGTTAGGCGTTAATGGCTCCTCATCCTCATGGCTGACAGGCAAATGAGTCAATGGACGAGAATTAACGATGTTTTCCGCCTCAATTAGATAACTTTGTAGGGTGTATTCTTTAGGGGCCACTTCTTTAAGAGTCACCCATAGAACCTTTTTGACACATTGAACCATTCGTTCCCATATGCCACCTTCTGCCGGATTATGTGGGCAATTGAACTGCCAGTCTATGCCCTTTGAAGACAACTCATCTTGGATTCGAGCCACGTCAAAGACTTCCTCGAACCGCTTAGCCTCTTGGTCGACACCAACAAAATTCTTCCCATTATCACTGCGTATCTTCAATGGGGTACCACGCCGATTTATAAAATTTCTTATTGCCAAGATACAAGCATCTGTTGAAAGGTCAAAGGCCACCTCCAAATGCACTGCTCTGATAGTTAGGCAGGTGAACAGAGCTACCCAGCGCTTTTCGTGGCGACGTCCAATAGTTATGTTGACTGGCCCAAAGTAATCCACACCAGTGTATGTAAATGGCCGCACATATGGAGTCAGTCTGTCCGTTGGCAAGGGACCCATGTATAGCGGTACTGGAGTGGCACGACGAATTTTGCAAATATTGCAATTTGAGACACACTTATTAAAAGCACTCCTAAGTCGTGGAATCCAAAACGTTCTTCTTATTTCACCCAATGTAGCTTCAAAGTTTTGATGTTTCATGTTGGTATGCACATGAGCCACAATAAGTTGGGTCAGGTAATGATTGGACGACAAAATGATGGGGCGCCTGGAATCTAGTGGTAACCAGCTGGCAGCATCGATACGACCATATACTCGGAGACAATTGTTTTCATCAATATATGGCGAAAGGGAATACAGGTCGTTACATTTCGGTATTTTACCACCAGATCTTAACATTTTGAAGTCGTCCGCAAAACTCTCCTCTTGTGCGAGCTGGCAGAGAATTGTTTCTGCAGATCGCAATTCGATAGCAGTCAGGCAAGCTGTGTTATTATTAATCTTTCTCTTACGGCAGCAATCAACAAATCTCAGTACCCATGCCATAGTACGTTTTAGCCTGAGAAATGAAGAGAAACGATTAAAATCAATGATTAAATTTGAACCAACCAGTAATGCAAATTTAGGGCGCAGTTCTTCTTCACAGGAATCATCTTGTACTCTAGAAATAGGCGTTGGCCAAACATCTTCGTGGCTATAAAGAAATTGAGGCCCCTGGAACCATCGTGTCTCATTAGAAAAGTCAACTTTGCTTTTCATTCTGGTAGTCTCATCTGCAACATTAAGATCTGTGGGCAACCATCTCCAATCATCCGGGCGAGTGGAATCCAATATTTCTGTTATTCTATGGGCAACAAATGGCTTATATCTTCTGCTTTCAGATCCAATCCAATTTACAACAGTTGTAGAATCGCTCCAACAAATACTACGGGCAACTTTGAGTGAGTGCTCTTCCAATATAGTGCACATCAATCTTGTTCCCAATACGGCGGCTTGTAGTTCCAGTCGGGGAATGGTCATGGTCTTCATTGGAGCACATTTAGACTTAGCTGAAATAAAGGAGACACCAATTTCTCCACCAGCTGTTATATATCGCCAGTATGACACGGCACCAAATGCGTCTTCACTGGCATCGACAAATACATGTAGCTCCAACACACCAGGCATACCATTTCCAAAATAAAAACGTGGTACAGGACATGAGCAACGTTATTCAGCTCCTGCCGCCAATTATCCCAGATAACTTCTAGTCCCTCAGGCAACTTTTCGTCCCAACGTGTGTTGCTTCTCCAAATTTCTCTCAATAACGATTTTGCAGTTATCATGAAATGGCACAAAAAACCAATTGGATCATATACGGACATGATAACACTGAGCAGCTCACGTTTTGTGGGATACCTTAGGCCGTTTATAATCTCTACATTTACTCGATGAAATTTAAAAATAAATTTGAATGCGTCGTCTCCCGGATGCCAATACATGCCCAGAATTTTTTCTACGGATGACCCAAATTCATTTAAAGCTCCTTCAAAACTGACGTTTGGACCCGAATCACCTTCAAGAGCCACGATCACATCCGACGAGTTTGATGTAAAACGACGCAGTTCAAAACCAGCAGACTTATGTATATCACGAACTTGCTTCGATATTTCGATAGCTTTTGATGCGTTGTCAAAACTGTCCACAAAATCGTCAACATAATGGTGATCTAATATTGACTTCACGGCTCTTGGGAAACGATCTCGATATTCCAGAGCATTTTTCTCCTTCACATATTGGGCAACACACGGCGAACAGGCAGCTCCGAAAGTCATCACGACCATTTCATAAATATTTGGTTGACGAATTTCATTTTCACGCCACAAAAATCTCTGGGAACAGCGATCTTCTGGAGCCACGATGATTTGATGGAACATTTCTTTTATGTCTCCACCAACACCTACTGTACCAACCCGAAAATTGAATAGTACTGAAGGTAACGGCTTATATTGTTGAGGGCCTTTCAATAATTTTGAATTTAATGAGACTCCTTCTACCTTGGCAGCAACATCAAACACCAAACGAATTTTCCCTGGCTTATTGGGATTAACAACTCCAAAATGGGGCAAGTACCATGTCCTCGGGTTATAAGCTTGACCCTCTTTTGGTGACAATTTCCGTACATACCCTTTCTCCTCATATTCAGCAACTATATTTTTATATGCCACGCTAAACTCGGGATTTTTCTTCATCTTTCGCTCCATACCATAAAGGCGATTGAGGGCCATGGAATAGCTATCCGGCAAGACTACGTCATCTTGGCACCACAGTAGTCTGGATTGATATCTTCCGGCAACCCTCTTTGTAGAACTTTCCAAAGTCTTCCGAGCACGTGCATTGTCCTTCGACTCAACGACTGGTAGAGCCTTGACGCCAAAATTCTCTGTCTCGAAATAACTTGCCACCAAATCATTTAAATTGTCCGGCTGTGCTGTCAGCAAACAAGTGCGGGCTGTAGGGTGACCTCCATCCATTTTCCCGAAAACGATCCACCCTAAAGGAGTGTTGGCAGCATATGGACCAGCTTCCTCCAACGGAACTATCTCATCGGGCAATCCTAAGTGGCAATGGTCCAATCCAATGAGCAATTTTGGAGCCACATCACCATATGAGGCTATAGGAATGCCATGATTCTTTATCAAGTCCGCATTGTAAGTCTGATTGGGCAACTTCAAATTTGAAACACCATAAACACATTTTAATGCATATTTCCGTTGCTTATTTACACCACTCACATGAAGATCGACGACTGTGGCTACCTCTTGAGACGATTTTCCACCATACCAGCTCAAATTTAATTTGTTTTGTCTTCCCTGAAGTCCAAGTTGTCTCACCAGTGAACTATCCATCATAGTGACCGATGAGCCTTCATCCAAAAGAGCATAAGTCTCCACAACACAATTTGGCCCATAAAGTTTCACTGGTAGCACTCTAAACAGCAATTCACTTTTTTCAGTTATGCTTGAGACACAACTTAAAACTGGTTCACCAATCGGACCACTATCAGCTGATAATACATTTGAGGTATTATTTTCACTTGAAGCTTTAGACTGATCTTCATGCAATAACTTGTTATGTTTCCTTCGGCAATTATTCAATGAAATGAATGTCCTTCATTAAGGCATGAGAAACATAACTTCAACTTTTTCACTTCACTCCATCTGTTCTGCACACTCAGTGATAAAAATTTCTTACACTCAAATGTTCTATGTTGTCCTCGGCAATGGGGACACTGTATCTCTTTCCGTTGAACATCTGATGTATAAAGAACCACTTTCTTTTTTGACTCACTGTTGTTTGAGCGACTGGTACTTACACTGGTCGTTTGAATACTCCGTACCAAATTAGCTACACCTTGGAGCCAATTGCTAAAATCCATAACAGTGGGCCACTGGCTTATATTTGCTGCATATTGGGCCCAATCTAAACGACGGCTCATGGGGAGCTTCTGCACCAACTCTTCCATCAAAGTTGGGTTTGACAAATGCTGATGCCCATTTGCATTTTCTAAAAAGGCGGCTAAATTTCTCACCTTGACAGCAAATAGTATCAGCTTATCCACAGCATTCTCCCCAATAGGCGAAATTTCTCGTACTTGTTGCAGCTGGCATCTTATCAGCAATTCCGGGCGACCATACTGTAATTTCAGTTGCTCAATAACAGTGGGAACATTATTTGGATGGATAAGCAGAGACTTGACGCACTCCCGGGCCTCACCTTTCAATGCCTTTTGCAAACGCAAACAATTTTCAAAATTGCTGTACAAATATGCGGCCGTTGAGTGATCAAAAGCAGATGAAAACATCGGCCAATCTTCTGGGGTGCCATTAAATTCCGGTAGGTCAACAATGTTTCTCGCTATCGGCACTGAATTCTGCATCTGATACGGCGCTGGCAGCATCTGATACGTCGCTGTCGGCTGCTGTACATTTAGCGACTGCGCTGCTAACCGATGCTGCTGATTTCCATAGCATGGAGCCACTGTGGCGCCATTACTTGCAAAGGAAAATGGCGATGGATCCCGACGATCTAAAATGTCCTCTGGTCCACTGCTATTGGAACTACCGGCGACACTGTTAACCGACATAACTGGTGCTGTGCTACTCGATGTCGTCATAGTTGTTGAAATGCTCAAGTTATTTGTAGTTGAAGCTGCTTTCAGGGCTCGTTGGGCATTTAAAAGTTGCGCCTGCAAAACATCGATTTGATGCTGAAGGCTTTCCATGGCTGGCTGGGCAACTAAATTGGAGCTGGACGTCATTACACCTGGCGCTGGAGTCTACGGTGGCGGTATATGCGACAGCAACAAATTAGGGCCAGGATTATGTTTACCTGACGCCGTCTGAATCATCTAGGCAGTGGCGAAGAACACGGATGATGTTCCGGCAGTAGAGGAACTTGTATTGGGCTCCGGCGGCATATGGGCCACATTCACAATTTCATTTGTTCCGGCAGGCATGGAACTGTAGAGTGTACTTACTGAGGAGGACAACGAATCGGCAATTGTCAGGTTCCGCGGGCTTCTTCTTGGAGGTGAACGCTGCATGGACATCTAAATGGCAATCGGCAAAAGGCAAAAAAAAAACAAAGTCGCACAAAGTTATGCGAAATAAAATTTGTCGCTGGCTGCGACCTGAGTTATTCCTACGGGGATAGCGAATTTAACTCCCGAAATACAAACACGGCAATATGTGCTTAATTCTAGTAGGGCAGGGTTTATTTCTAAAAAAATCACAATTATAACAAAATCAAAACAAATATAAAACCAACACTACTTACCGCAGTCTTTATCCCCAACAAACTGATTTAACAGCTGAACAACTGCTTTGCTGGAGCCCTACATTGTACTTGTTTACAAAACTTAACAGTTCCTTTCCAACACAACAAGTACAATGTACGGACAAAGGGGGAACTGCGGTAAGTCGTAAACAAATGACGACAAAAAGGACTTAAAAAAAAAAAACTCAAACAAATGATCATTATGGGCAAACAATAATAACGAGTTAATGATCATAAACAACCAAATGATAACAATATGACAAAAAAAAAGGGCAAATGAATAGAAACAAAAAATATAAGTAAATACAATAACAAGCATGCGCATCAGCGACAACCCTCACCCATAGGGATGGGGGTATACATCATTTAATACGTAAAAAAATGTAACACATAGTCAAATAAAGCTCTCCTATAGAAAATGAGCTCTTTTGCCACACCCATTCTGGTACCTCCCATACAAAAAGTTGGGCGGATGACCGGTTGATCGACACGATAACTCTCGTTAACTACAACCGATCTTAATAAAATTCGGTACTAGGCAATATTTTGCTAAAAGCTACTGTTTAATTAATAACTGTCTATTGTGTCACGCCCACTTTCGTAATTCCCATACAAAAATTGGGCGTATTTCCGGTTTGCCGACTCGATATCTCCAACAAATCATAACCGACCATAAACAAATTTGGCACTGATCAACATTTTGGCAACAACTTGCCATGACCATTTTTGCACCTCGCATATAAATATTGGGAGGGAAAAAAATTGCCCAAAACCACTTAGGATCGTAACTAATTTGGGTATTCAATAATATTTAGAGCAATATGAATATGGTCACTTTTGAGTATGGACTTTTTTAACACAACTCCCACGCAATGGATGACTTAGGGTGAGGGTATGATTAAGTCGGTTCACCCGACTGATACTTATGTACTGGTTTTAACAAAACTTGGATCAGTTTATGCAAAACCCTTAAAAACTCGAAAAATTTTTATTTTTTGATTGGGCGCTCCGTTTCCGAGATATACCATGAGGAAGTTTTAACGATTGCACTAGTCAACAGTCAAAATGTACTCCGGATGCCATAATTTTTTCTGTGTAGATAACCTTGACATGAGCTCGAAAAACGCAATAAATTTTTTTTTTCCTTTGGTTTTTTTTTTTGTTTTTTTTTTTTAAATTTTAATTTTTTTTTTTTTGGTTTATTTGTTTTGTATGAAAAATTGTTTCAGCAACTAACAAATCTCGCCAAAATATATACTAAATGGATGGTAGTAGACCCCAAAACATAAATAATGTGCGTCTTCATTCATCGGCTAGCTACAGCGGTCGTAATCGGTTGTTGAATCAGGAATTTTACAAAATTTTACCGAAAATTTACAAGTGAAAGCCCTTTAAAGCATTTTAAAAAAATATTAATTCACAGAGTGCATTTTGTTTTGTATTTTATACGCAATGTGGCAGGTTTTAGAAATCAAACAAGCTACCTTTTAAGAAAATCCATCAATTAATAATGAAGTTGTGAATTTTTTCGCTAAAGCCCTCGAATCTACTTTTTAGTTCGAACATTGCATTTTACCTTTGAAATTATCTCACTAGTCAACCAAATGAAAAAATGTCATGTACTTCTAATGAAGTATTTTTTTCAGTGCAGATAACCTTCAGATGAGCTTGAAAAATGCAACAATCGCAGTGAGGGATGGCTCAATGTATGCGTACCTTTGCTGGTATGTATCACTTATAGATATTGCACTTGGGTATGTTTACAAAATAATAACGGAAGGTAGTAATGTCACTACGCAACAATGCGTTTCGTTGGTCACTCTGATACCTCTGCAACTACCTTAACCACTACCTGTTGTGCCTGATTTTATTTTAGGTATTTAAGGATGAACATTGCCAAATATCACTTACTTTCGCAAGTAACCCCAAAATGAGCAAACGTTCGCGAGGATTTGAATGCAATACCAATCCAAGTAATTTTTGTAACATGTGCGGAGAATACGTTTCTGAAAAAAACAAGCGTTGTTTTTCACCTAAATTGAGAGATTCATTTGAAGAGAGCTTCAATTTACAGGTCTCAAATATAGCTGAGCGGTGGACACCAAGTGCTCTATGTCCAAGGTGCTACGTACAGCTAGCTGACTCAAGGTAAGTGTAGATTACGAAATTCAAGAACATATATAACTTATTATTGAAATTCTTTCAGACGACAGCCGAGAATCGTCATGCCAATGCTTTGGAGAGAACCGCTTTGCCATGTAACAGATTGCTACTTCTGTCTTAGCAAAAAAACCGGCGTGGGAAAAAATATACGATGGACTTACGCTGCTGTTTCAACAGTGACTTTTCCAGTGCCATTTTCCGAAGAACCAGTGGACCCGCAACCGTCCGTTTCAAGATGGGCATCTAATAATGAGGCGATAGATCCAACATCAGATCCGGAGACAGTAGAAATCACATCAGAATGCGAGTCAACATATACATTGCATGGAGGTCAACGCTTATGTTCGCAAGCAGAACTGAACGATTGGGTTAGATAACTGAAACTCTCCAAGGAAGATGCAGAGTTGCATGCATCGCGCATGAAACAGTTCGGTTTCTTGGCTCCTGGTGTGGTGACAACAATCTACAGGAAGCGTCATGAACCATACGCAAGGTACTACACAAAAAAAGGCAACATCTGTTTTTATAAGGACATTCGCGGATTATTTAGTGAACTCGGGTACTCTTACGATCCAGGAGAGTGGCGTCTTTTCATCGACAGCAACAAGCAGAGCCTTAAAGCAATTTTACTGCACAACGGCAACAAGAAACCCTCGATTCCAATTGCTCATGCCGTTGACACCAAGGAACCATACGAAGTCATGGACAATCTACTAAAGTGCCTTAACTATAAGAGGCACGATTGGAAAGTTTGTGCCGACCTTAAGGTTATCGGTATCCTTTGTGGATTACAAGGTGGATTCACAAAGTACTGTTGTTTTCTCTGCCTTTGGGACAGCCGCGATCGTCAACATCATTACACCAGGAGGAGTTGGACAGAACGAGTTAACTTCATCCCCGGCAGCGACAATGTGAAATATACACCACTCATAAAAAAGGAAAATGTTTTTCTCCCGCCTCTTCACATAAAGCTCGGACTCATAAAAAACTTCGTGAAAGCTCTCAACAGAGATGGTGAAGCGTTCGCCTATTTAAAAACCATTTTTCCTCACCTTTCGTCGGCAAAGATTAAGGAAGGCGTTTTCGACGGCCCGCAAATTAAAAAGTTGTTGCAAGACCAGCAGTTTTAGCACATTTTATCACCAAATGAAGCTGCAGCTTGGAACTCATTTCGGCAAATTGTTTCCGGATTTCTTGGAAACAACAAAAGCTCAAATTACAGAGAGATCGGCGAACAACTACTCCAAAATTATAAAAAAAATGGAGCAAATATGTCGCTTGAGATACATTTTCTACACTCGCACTTGGACTTCTTTCCGGACAACCTGGGCGAGCGTTTTCATCAGCAAATGGAAGAAATAGAGCACCGATACCAAGGATTTTGGAACGAAGCTATGATGGGGGACTATATCTGGTTCCTGATAAGAGAAACAGACCCACAACAATATCAAAGGTAAAATGCAATGTTCGAACTAAAAAGTAGATTCTGAGGGCTTTAGCCAAAAAATTCACGATATTTTTGTCACCCAACAAATTTTAATTTTTTTTGTAATAAAAAAGAAAAAACCTTACCATAGACAAAGTTTTTGTTGTATTTTTCAAGCTCATCTGAAGGTTATCTACATAGAAAAAAATACTTCATTAGAAGTACATGACATTTTTTCATTTGGTTGACTAGTGAGATAATTTCAAAGGTAAAATGCAATGTTCGAACTAAAAAGTAGATTCGAGGGCTTTAGCGAAAAAATTCACAACTTCATTATTAATTGATGGATTTTCTTAAAAAGTAGCTTGTTTGATTTCTAAAACCTGCCACATTGCGTATAAAAAACAAAAAAAAATGAACTCTGTGAATTAATATTTTCTTGTAAATTTTCGGTAAAATTTTGTAAAATTCCTGATTCAACAACCGATTACGACCGCTGTAGCTAGCCGATGAATGAAGACGCACATTATTTATGTTTTGGGGTCTACTACCATCCATTTAGTATATATTTTGACGAGATTTGTTAGTTGCTGAAACTATTTTTCATACAAAAACAAATTAACCAAAAAAAAATTTTGAAAATTTAAAAAAAAAAACAAAAAAAAAACCAAACGAAAAAAAAATTTTTATTGCGTTTTTCGAGCTCATGTCAAGGTTATCTACACAGAAAAAATTATCGCATCCGGAGTACATGAAATTTTTTTCATTTTGTTGAGTAGTGTTGTTTTATTCGAAAAATTTTAGTTTTAGCGATTTAAAAAAAAAGTGATGCCATGTTGAAGTCATCCTTTGCTTAAAGCCGCCTTTGGAGGTAAAATTTGTGTTATTTTTTCGATTGGACTCACTGTTTCCGAGTTATATCCACTTTTTAATCTTAGCGATTTTCTTATTTTGGCGATTTTTTGAAGAAAACTTCTTTCATACGAATTGGACCAGTTTATGCAAAACCCTTAAAAATTCATGAGGAGGTTTTAGCGATTTTTATATTCAAAAAATTTTAGTTTTAGCGATTTTTAAAAAAAGTTAAGTCACGTTGAAGACATCCATTGGTTAAATCCGCCTTTGGAGGTAAAATTTTTATTATTTTTTCGATTGGACGCATCGTTTCCCAGTTAAATGCACTTTTTTATTTTAGCGATTTTCTTATTTTGGCGATTTTTTGAACAAAACTTAAAAACTCGAAAAAATCGGTAATTTTTCAATTGGATGCTCCGTTTCCGAAGTATAGACTTGAGGTCGTTTTAGCGATTTTTTATTCAAAACATTTTAGTTTTAGCGATTTAAAAAATGTGAAGCCACATTCTATACATCCATTGGTTATTTGGAGGTAAAATTTTTATTATTTTTTCGATTGGACTCACTGTTTCCGAGTTATAGCCACTTTATGATTTTACCGAAAAAATTTCTTATTTTTCGATTTTTTCATAATTTTTTCATATTTTCGATCAAAGATTGGTATGGGTTCTCTGGGTAACCCATTATCCATCGCCGTGGGTAACTACCCATTATTTTCCCCATTACCCTGAGGGTAATCTGTACTCGTGATGGGTAATTCCCCATTGTCGTGGGTAGCTACCCAATATACTCCCCATACCCTGTGGGTAATAGGTAAACGTTCATTACACATTCCCCACGACGATGTATATGGGTTACACATGGGGGGTAAATACGAGCTCTGATCAGAATGGATGAAGATGAGCCAGCGCGAAAGGGTTTCGATAACGTACCCGATAGGAGCAGGAAAGAGGACGACCGAGAGTCCGATGTAAAGACCAGGCCGAAGAATCCCTCCGTATCCTTAGTGTTACCAACTGGCGAGAAAAGGCGAAGGATCGAACCAGTTGGAGAAATATGCTAATATTTGTTTAATTTTTTTCTTTAATTAAAATGTGTAACACATCTAACCTCATGAGGTTGTAAAATATTCAATAAAAGTAAAATAATGTAACACATTTGAAATTATGTATTGTCCAAATTGTCTCGAAAGGGTTAACCTCCTGCTAGACAATGTTCCTTGTTTCCTAAGTGGTGTAAACTCATTTCACTAAAAGGAAGCATTCTATGTTCCTTAAAAATAGTGTACATCTTCTCTAGAAAATATGTTGCCCATTTTGTTACAAAATTTATCAAACGAATCCGTTTAATTTATTGAGTAGAATGTAAATCGTGGATGTCTCCGTTAATCATTCCAACAATTCCACAGAAAATCTGCTTAATTTCTTTGAAATTTTTCAAAATATCTGCGACTAGAAAATTGAAAATGTTCGCCACGCTCTATTAATAAATAATTTGTTGTTATTGTTTATTAAACGGCAATTTATTTACACTTAACACAATTAAATTTTATTAAATTTGAGTTTCTTCTTCCTCTGTGCTGCATCATGCATTTTTGAATGAATCCACTTGAGTGGAAATCGCATTTAAATTTTTCAAATACCAACCACAAATCTCTTCCTCTTTTCTTAGTTGCACAAATGTGTATTTTGTTTTGTTTTGTTTGTTGTATTTGTAATTATACCAGAAATCGATTGCCATGAAATATATTGAATTTTTGTTTCGTATTTGTCTTGTAATGCAAATTGCATTCTTAATGCGAAATTATGCAAAACAAAAAATATTGAATCAGACAGAGCGATGAACGAGAAACAGATTTTCATTATTTCGTCTTAAGTGTCGATAAGTGGCTCCTCGATATGGGCGTATGGAGGAGTCAATGCAGCAGCACAATGACAAGACCAGCAAACGTAAACGCCAACAACGAATTGTCTAGTTGGGTTTAAACGTGTGTGCGGGCTGTTTATTGTAGACGGAAGCAATGCGGATTATAGGGAGTATAGCTGAAGTGTGATCAAAATAGCAAACGTGTGGTGAAAACCAGAGTTCGCATTTCTCCGCTCACATGTGTAAGCAATACACATCGCCGTGTTGAATGGGTAATGATTGTTTACCCATTCCCCACAGGGTATGGGGTAATTAATGGTAATTAAAAAATGGGAATTACACATCGCGATTATCGTTACCCACGGGAAATTGGAGAAAAAAATGGGTAGTTACCCACTACAATGGGTGATTACCCATCACGATTACCCAGTACCCACAGGGTATTGCAGAAAATAATGGGCAGTAACTAGAGTGTTCAAAACACCGGCATTTCCCAACAACTGGTTTTCGGGTTATTCGAAAACTCACTTTTTCGAAAAACTGGTATTCGGTTTCACAGAATGGGGAAAACCGATGAAATCAGTTAATTTTCGGTTTTAATTACGGTTATATTTTGGTATTTTGGTTTCGTATGGAAAACAATATGTTCAAATTTTGTAAAAGAAATTAATACAAAATAACATTTTCTTGTCTTGATTTGTTTGCCCGTAAACAAGGCCATTATTATTCTGAAAATATAACAGTATTTGTCAGATTGTAATATTTTTAAATTTCATTTCATTCAAATCAATTCATTTCAATTCAATTCAATTCAATTCAATTCAATTCAATTCAATTCAATTCAATTCAATTCAATTCAATTCAATTCAATTCAATTCAATTCAATTCAATTCAATTCAATTCAATTCAATTCAATTCAATTCAATTCAATTCAATTCAATTCAATTCAATTCAATTCAATTCAATTCAATTCAATTCAATTCAATTCAATTCAATTCAATTCAATTCAATTCAATTCAATTCAATTCAATTCAATTCAATTCAATTCAATTCAATTCAATTCAATTCAATTCAATTCAATTCAATTCAATTCAATTCAATTCAATTCAATTCAATTCAATTCAATTCAATTCAATTCAATTCAATTCAATTCAATTCAATTCAATTCAATTCAATTCAATTCAATTCAATTCAATTCAATTCAATTCAATTCAATTCAATTCAATTCAATTCAATTCAATTCAATTCAATTCAATTCAATTCAATTCAATTCAATTCAATTCAATTCAATTCAATTCAATTCAATTCAATTCAATTCAATTCAATTCAATTCAATTCAATTCAATTCAATTCAATTCAATGAAATTCAGTTCAATACACTTGAATTCAATTTAATTTAATTTAATTTAATTTAATTTAATTTAATTTAATTTAATTTAATTTAATTTAATTTAATTTAATTTAATTTAATTTAATTTAATTTAATTTAATTTAATTTAATTTAATTTAATTTAATTTAATTTAATTTAATTTAATTTAATTTAATTTAATTTAATTTAATTTAATTTAATTTAATTTAATTTAATTTAATTTAATTTAATTTAATTTAATTTAATTTAATTTAATTTAATTTAATTTAATTTAATTTAATTTAATTTAATTTAATTTAATTTAATTTAATTTAATTTAATTTAATTTAATTTAATTTAATTTAATTTAATTTAATTTAATTTAATTTAATTTAATTTAATTTAATTTAATTTAATTTAATTTAATTTAATTTAATTTAATTTAATTTAATTTAATTTAATTCAATTTAATTTAATTTAATTTAATTCAATTCAATTTTCAATTCAATTCAATTCAATTCAATTCAATTCAATTCAATTCAATTCAATTCAATTCAATTCAATTCAATTCAATGCAATTCAATTCAATGCAATTCAATTCAATTCAATTCAATTCAATTCAATTCAATTCAATTCAATTCAATTCAATTCAATTCAATTCAATTCAATTCAATTCAATTCAATTCAATTCAATTCAATTCAATTCAATTCAATTCAATTCAATTCAATTCAATTCAATTCAATTCAATTCAATTCAATTCAATTCAATTCAATTCAATTCAATTCAATTCAATTCAATTCAATTCAATGAAATTCAGTTCAATACACTTGAATTCAATTTAATTTAATTTAATTTAATTTAATTTAATTTAATTTAATTTAATTTAATTTAATTTAATTTAATTTAATTTAATTTAATTTAATTTAATTTAATTTAATTTAATTTAATTTAATTTAATTTAATTTAATTTAATTTAATTTAATTTAATTTAATTTAATTTAATTTAATTTAATTTAATTTAATTTAATTTAATTTAATTTAATTCAATTTAATTTAATTTAATTTAATTCAATTCAATTTTGAATTCAATTCAATTCAATTCAATTCAATTCAATTCAATTCAATTCAATTCAATTCAATTCAATTCAATTCAATTCAATTCAATTCAATTCAATTCAATTCAATTCAATTCAATTCAATTCAATTCAATTCAATTCAATTCAATTCAATTCAATTCAATTCAATTCAATTCAATTCAATTCAATTCAATTCAATTCAATTCAATGCAATTCAATTCAATGCAATTCAATTCAATTCAATTCAATTCAATTCAATTCAATTCAATTCAGTTCAATTCAATTCAATTCAATTCAATTCAGGTCAGTTCAATTCAATTCAATTCAATTCAATGCAATGTAATGCAATGAAATTCAGTTCAATACACTTGAATTCAATTCGATTCAATTCAATTCAATTCGATGCAATTCAATTCAGTTCAGTTTAATTGAAATCAATTCAATTCAATTCAATTCAATTCAATTCAATTCAATTCAATTCAATTCAATTCAATTCAATTCAATTCAATTCAATTCAATTCAATTCAATTCAATTAAATTCATTTCAATTCAATTCAATTCAATTTAATTCAATTCAATTCAATTCAATTCAATTCAATTCAATTCAATTCAATTCAATTCAATTCAATTCAATTCAATTCAATTCAATTCAATTCAATTCAATTCAATTCAATTCAATTCAATTCAATTCAATTCAATTCAATTCTATCAATTTAGTCCAAGTCAATGCAACCCAATCTAACCCAACCCAACTCTTTTTATCGTCTTAATTGATTTGAACTGAATTGAATTGGTTTCAATTGAAATGAATCGAATATTTTTATTGGTGTTTCAATCTCAAAATTTCAAAGCTGTATTTAAATTTAACAGTTACGTTTTGTTTTTAAATTAAAATGTAAATCATATTCCAATTTACAATGCCTGTTTAATGTAAAATTGACAAGTTTAATTCATATTCACATTAAACTTATTTAAATTTGAAAATCATGTTCGAATTTTTCCCAATTTCGCAATTTTCATGAATGATAATCTTATAAAGTGTAAAAAATTAATTGATATATTAATTTAAATTAATTAATTGGTATTCGAATGATGAAATCGTTGCGAAATTTAAAGCTGTTTAAAATCTTATTATTATTACTAGCTGACCCGGCAGACTTCGCCCTGCCGACAAAAAGTAATCCATCATATCATGGCCACAAATGAATTCACACATTTTATATATCACATCATCACAAAAGTGTGCGTAAAACGGAAATGCGTAAATATTTTTCGATGTTTTTTTGGAACAAAGTTATGAGCTAAATGAACAAAATTAAACAACTTTTTTTTATCAACTTTATTACATCCCAGTATTATCAACTATATTGGGTACTTTTGCTTTGGTTTGTGTCTAGACTAACATATGGAGGGAATATTCTTGTTTAATGGGAAGTTTCTAGGAGGAGCGCCTGTAATCAATATCTATCTATATACCTTTACATATATAAGTATAGCTGGACCCGGCAAACTTCGTTTTGCCTTCAAAGTTTTTGTAATGCCCAAGGGTGAACAAAATAATTTTGTTCCATTATGTTTGCAGTAAATGAATATATCTGCTGGTGTTCCGACACGGGATAACGCCACGTTTAGTTGACAATGGGCAAATAAACCTGTAGAATGTAAAATAACTATTTGTTAGAAGTATTTGTTTAGATTTCGTTCGTGTGCTGATTTGTCTAAAAAGCTTCTCATTATACTATAATAGCTGTACCCGTGCCATCTGGTGCAAATGTATATTAGTCGGAAGGTTTACCTACACGTGAACATGCAACATATATTGTCCGTGGAAAACATGGATTTGTCAAATTTAAGCGACTGCCCATTCGCTTTATTAATGGTCATAGCAAATGGCAACAGAATCGGAAACTGGAATCTTTTGAAATCGATGGGCATGTCTGTAGGTATCATTGGGATGCGTGGAACCAGTGCATCAGTTCGTTTATAATTTCCTCTAGCCTCTATAAGATTATTCTGAATGTTTTTTAAAAAAATGCATTATTGGGATTACGATATTTAGGATGCTCTCGAAACTGACCTCAATGATTTTCATATTCATTCGTACCTGTGGTCATAGTCTGACCTTTTTAATAACCGTATTTTTATTGGTTTTCTCCAAAAAGTTATTTGCATCATGTCAGTAGTATACGTACCGAACCTCACATTCCTACACTGCATCAAACTGTGAACTGTAAAAAAAATGATTTAAATCGAATCGGCCATATATTTTTTGAGATACATTGAAATATGTTGTCAAGTGCCTGGTTTACGGACAATTGTTTGACATAGTAAAGGGTTTTTCAACAGAGACGCTACGAAAGTAAATCGATAGGGACAGCAAACGACGCCATATTTTTCCCCGCTCTTTAGACATTTCTCTTCACTAAGGTTTGCCATTTCATCATGGAAAGATATACGAGCCAACAACGAGTCGAAATTATTAAAATTTAGTACCGAAATTTGGAGTCAGTCTCCTCAACTTCGTGGCCTCAATCACTTTCAGCGATGAGGCTCATTTCTGGCTGAATGGCTTCGTCAATAAGCAAAATATGCGTTATTGGTCAGACAGCAATCCACACGTAATCCATGAGTCATCATTGAATCCCGAAAAAATTACGGTTTGGTGCGGTTTATGGGCCGGCGGCGTCATTGGGCCGTACTTCTTCCGTGATGATCAAGACCGGCACATTACTGTGAATGCGAATCGCTACCGTTCAATGATAACCGAATATTTTTGGCCCCAATTGGATAATATGGACTTGGAGGACATGTGGTTCCAACAGGACGGCGCCACAAGCCACACAGCGAATGCCACAATCAATTTATTGGAAACCAAGTTTGGTGAACGTGTTATCTCACGAAATGGCCCAGTCGATTGGCCGCCTCGGTCGAGCGATTTGACGCCGTTAGATTATTTCCTGTGGGGCTACGTCAAGTCTATGGTCTATGCCAACAAGCCAGCGACGATTGATGAACTTCGTACGAATATCGAACGTGAAATTGCAGCAGTAGCGGCCGAATTATGTTTGAAAACCGTCGAAAATTTGGTTCAGCGTCTGGACTTCTGCAAGCGTGCCCGTGGTGGCCATGCCAAAGAAATCGATTTCCATACATAATGGCATCGAACGAACTTTCACAGGAATAAAGAATTTCATTGGTATCTAAAACCGGTTTTGTTTTATTTAAAAAACTTTTGTAGCGCTCTTATTGAAAAACTCGATATATGTAAAAGTCAAATATTGACGCGTTTGGGCAGCACCTCGGACCTTTTTGCCATCTTGCTTCCAAATAGCCTGTTCGTATATGTAGGCCAACTGCAAGATACTGTGAAATTTTCAGGACGATCAAGCTATTACTATGACTGCTATAACGGTGTATTTTAAAAGGGGTCTGGTACACCCCACTACCACTCTGGCTGTAATTCATAATGTATCAGCAACATATATGCCAAATCTCATCTTCATACCTCTGATAGTTCATGAAATATAGAAATTTAAAATGGTATGGGCGATGCCACGCTGCTTTATCCAATCACTACCAAGTATAAAAGGACTATCAGTAGATCATCAGTACCACATTGTGAAATTCTCATAACAATCGGTACATTAGAAAAGCAGTCAGTGCGATTTTTTAAAAGGGGGCGTGGCACCGCCTACCTACAGCCTGGCTGTAACTCATACTGTACCAACAACATATATACAAAATCTCATCTTCTTACCTGTGATAGTTCATGAGTTACTACCATTTTAAATTTCAAGTTGTATGGGCGGTGCCACGCCCCTTTATCCAAACATTTCCAAATATAGCCAAGGATTGTCAGCAGTTCATCAATACCGCATTCTGAAATATTCATAACAATCGGTATATTAGAAAAGCCGTCAGAGCGATTTTTGAAAAAGGGGCGTGGCACGGCCTGGGTTACCCTTATAATTAAGGGGTATGAAAAATAGATAGACCTACCCGATATGCACACAAAATGTCATACATATCGGTCCAGCCATTTCGGAGGCGTAAGGTAACTAACATTGTGACACGAGAATTTTATATATATACAGATATTTCAAAATAGATGTCATGTTACTTAATTCAAAACAAAAATAATATATCACAATTATAAATAATCAATATTCTTCGAGCTTGAGGTCAGATTTGCTGTAGTTATATTTATTTTCCTCGATATTTCGCTACTCCTTTGTGTAGCATCATCAGGAGATATAAACAATATTCAACAATTAAAACAAAACAAAATTAACAATTGTGAAAAAATTATGTCAATTCAAAAATGTTCAAACCAATTTTCCCGCCTTTTTTCAAAATTTTCTGAAGTTACACAAACAAAAATAATGTTCGTTAAAAGTTCATATAAATTAACCCAAAGAAAAATATTAGATTGATATGATAAACAATTCTGGCTTAAATGGTTCTACTTTTTACTAATTAAATGTCTGTAAATGTGGGCTACATTATCTGTATCTGTTTTATAGTTAATTCTTTTCAATGTTGGTGTATTAATTATCTGTAGCATTTCTAACATATAACGACGTTTATAATTGTTTTCCTTATTTAAAACCGCTGTATCCTGAAAGTTTGGGTAATGATTTAAACTAGCACAATGGGATGTTAATGCTGTTTTCTGTGTAGAAATGTGCCTATATTTCTGATCTAATTTGTGTCCTGCAATTCGTGTCTTTAGTTTATTTTTTGTAGTCCCTACATATACTTTGTTACAAACCTCGTTGTCATTTCCTTTACATGGTATTTTATATACAATATTACTCATATCAAATTTGTCCAAACTATCCTTTGCTTTACTAAATATTCTGCCTATTGTGTTATATGTTTTGTGTGCTATCCTATAATTCTTGTCGTCAAATATTTTTGACTTCGCCAACCTATCTGTTATTCCAGGTATGTACGTTATTGACTTGTAAATTTTTGGCTCATCTGTAGTAACCCTGTTCGGTTGTCGTCTATCCTCAAATTGCCTTATCAGTCTATTGGTAAGATGGTTCGGGAAGTTGTTGTCCTTGAGAATGTTCCTTATCCTTTCCTTATTGACCTTGTGGAATTCTACATCACTTATAGTCAAAACGCGGTTTATTAAATTTTTCGCCGTATTTATAATCACACGTTTTTGATGTTTCGAGTGGAAGTTGATTATCCTTCCTGAAGACGTTGGTTTCTGATACCAATTAATTGATAAATTTTCCCCTCTCCTGACCACCAATGTGTCCAAATAGGGAAGTTTTGAATTTGACTCTTTCTCCATTGTAAATTTAATACTGGAGTGGAAACTGTTAAAAACATCCAAAATTATATTTATTTCGTCCTCTGAAACGACACAAAATAAATCGTCTACATATTTTGTTAAAATTTTTGGTTTTATATCCAATTTTTCGATACAAGAGTCCAGTAAATTTTCCATAACGATGTCAGCAACTATTGGAGAAGCTGGTGAGCCCATTGGGAGTCCCTTTTGTTGCAAGTATATCCTCCCATCATGTTGGAAATATCGGTTATCCACTATACAAAATCTTAATATATCTAAAAATAAAGATTTATTAATGTCTGTATGTTGCTTTAATGTGTTCCATTTTTCCTCTATGATACTGATAGCTAAGTCTACGGGAACACTCGGGAATAGAGATACTACATCAAACGATACTAAAATGTCGTTACTATTAATCTTCTGGTTCTTTATTCTGTCCTTAAATTGTATTGCATCTTTTACATTATATTTTGAATTTTCCGTTATCTTTTTAAGGACGTTTGTAATGTATTTACACAGTTCATATGATGGTGAGTTAACAAAAGAGCAAATTGGTCTTAATGGAAAATCTTCTTTGTGTATTTTTGGAACTCCATATAATCTCGGTGCTGTGGATACTGTTGTTTTAAGTTTATTCTTCTGTGTTTGATTAATAATTCCTACTTTTTGAAGTTCGTCAACGAATTTATTATTCTTCCTTTCTAGTGTACTCGTAGGATCTTTGCTCACTAGCTTGTATTCTGCTGTATTTCCAACAATGTTGCCTATTCTCGAGTCATAGTCACATTTCTTTATAGCTACTGTTGCATTTCCCTTATCAGCATTAACAATTAAAATATCCTTATTACTTTTAAGAAATTTCTCTGCCTTATTCACTTTATCTAAAAAGAATTTATCTGTAGTCGTTAGTTTCATTTTATTCATTTGACTATCTAACATTGTCGTTAATTTAGTCCGTGCTATTTCCTGTTCTTCCTTTTCCTCTAAAGTTAAATGAAAAGTGGCACTCAAAAACGTGTGATTATAAATACGGCGAAAAATTTAATAAACCGCGTTTTGACTATAAGTGATGTAGAATTCCACAAGGTCAATAAGGAAAGGATAAGGAACATTCTCAAGGACAACAACTTCCCGAACCATCTTACCAACAGACTGATAAGGCAATTTGAGGATAGACGACAACCGAACAGGGTTACTACAGATGAGCCAAAAATTTACAAGTCAATAACGTACATACCTGGAATAACAGATAGGTTGGCGAAGTCAAAAATATTTGACGACAAGAATTATAGGATAGCACACAAAACATATAACACAATAGGCAGAATATTTAGTAAAGCAAAGGATAGTTTGGACAAATTTGATATGAGTAATATTGTATATAAAATACCATGTAAAGGAAATGACAACGAGGTTTGTAACAAAGTATATGTAGGGACTACAAAAAATAAACTAAAGACACGAATTGCAGGACACAAATTAGATCAGAAATATAGGCACATTTCTACACAGAAAACAGCATTAACATCCCATTGTGCTAGTTTAAATCATTACCCAAACTTTCAGGATACAGCGGTTTTAAATAAGGAAAACAATTATAAACGTCGTTATATGTTAGAAATACTACAGATAATTAATACACCAACATTGAAAAGAATTAACTATAAAACAGATACAGATAATGTAGCCCACATTTACAGACATTTAATTAGTAAAAAGTAGAACCATTTAAGCCAGAATTGTTTATCATATCAATCTAATATTTTTCTTTGGGTTAATTTATATGAACTTTTTACGAACATTATTTTTGTTTGTGTAACTTCAGAAAATTTTGAAAAAAGGCGGGAAAATTTGTTTGAACATTTTTGAATTGACATATTTTTTTCACAATTGTTAATTTTGTTTTGTTTTAATTGTTGAATATTGTTTACATCTCCTGATGATGCTACACAAAGGAGTAGCGAAATATCGAGGAAAATAAATATAACTACAGCAAATCTGACCTCAAGCTCGAAGAATATTGATTATTTATTGATAAGGAAAAGGTCGAACAACAGAATAAAAATATCACAATTATATCTTTTTCTGTTTAATTATTAAAAGTTTATAAGAACTTTTAACACAAATTGTGTTTAAACCGGTTAACCGGTTTCTGAGATTTTTCACTTTTGGTTTGAACAGTCTAGTAGTTACCCACGGCAATTGGGAATTACCCATCACAATTACCCGCAGGGTACCCCCACCCCCCAAAATTATTTCCTTAATAGGTGGTTTTTGTGGTCGTCGGTGGTGCAATGGTAGTGTGCGTGGCTCTTGTACATGAGATCCTGGGTTTGAACCTTGCTCTGACCACCTTCAAAAAAAAATTTTCTTTCGGCGGCGGTCACCTCGCATAGTGACGGCGACACTATCGAGTATATAGTCATGAAAAAGCTTCTCAAAAATACCGTTCGGAATCGGTGTAAAACTGTAGGTCCCAATCAGTGAGTGAAAACTGGAAAGCGCACAGCTCAGTGATTGTGAGAAGCTCTCCCCGGTCTCTTCATGGGATGTAATGGGAAACCATTTATTTTAATAGGTGGTTTTTGAATGTAGTGCAATTTTTTAACCTAAATAATCGCAATTGAAAAATTTTCAAAAAGATAAAATTGATAAAATAAAAAAATTACTATATTTCGGAAACGGTCTGTCCAATCGAATAATAATTTACCAAAGGATTTATTCATCATTTTTCGAGATTTCATAGTCTTCGAGATTTCATTTCAATACACGTCTGAATGTTTTACTGCAAAACATATTTTTGATTAGTTGAAATCTCGATAAGGTTGAAATCTCGGTAGACCTGAACGCTGCTTTAGAACTACAATTTTCCGGCTTAAGAACGGCAAAGCCGCTGGTGCTGATGTACTACTGGCTGAGCTGATTAAGGCTTGCGGCTATGTGTTGGTAATGTGCAAGTATCCGCTCATATTCAAAATCTGGCTAGACGAATCCAATCCCGACGATTGGAGCCTTAGAATGCTGTGTCTTGTTTTCAAAAAAGGCGACCCGAGTATGTGTACCAACTATCGCGGAATAAGCATTTTACACCTCTTTGCGGATTATAAGGCTGCCTGCGATAGTCCGATATGCGGAAAACAGCATCAAGCTATTTCGGAGCTTGGTATTCCTGCTAACCTGTCACGTGTGTCACATCTGGCAACCCTTCCGAACCATCATGCAACTGCGCAATAGAATGCATAGAAGAGAAAAGTAGTCAGTCAGTTCGTAACCGTCGTCGCGCAAGCACACATTCGTCTCATCGTAATTAATATGTTGTTTCCCCTCTTGACTTTAACTAACTTGAAATTGATAACTAAATAAAACCCTTTTTGTTTTGTTTTATGAATATAAGCCCAGTGTTCGTGTTTTTTTATTCAATCATAAGAAAGGAAATCGGCCGTCCCTTGGACACGTGTTTATAGAATGACACTGACTGACACGAAATCCTCATTAAAGAATGGTAAAGATCTCTCCGAACCATTCGGTGCGATGCGAGGCCTCTGTCAGGGCGGCACCCTATCATACGATCTCTTCAACATTTTAATTGAGATCAACGTGAGAAAAGCTGCAGTCAAGACGAATTAAACAATCAGGATCAAAAGCCACATGCTGCTCGCATACTCTGATGATTTAGACATCATTTGTTGAAATCTGCGAAAAGTTACTGCAGTATTTTCCAGAATTGAGGAGGAATTATCAAAAGTGGGTTTGACAGTAAAGGAGGACGGGACAAAATTAAGGGTTTCGACAATCAGAACAACATTCGATGAAAGGGTGAACGTTGATAACCCGTTATGATTTCGAGGTAGTGGGCGAATTTATTTACCTCGGATCTGCTGTGAACAGAAGCAGTAACGTCAGCCTAGAAATCAAACGGAGAATTGTGCTTCCAAATAGGTGTGTTGTGGACTAAGCAAATGCTTCAGAGATAAGGATCCTCATATCGAATGCTGATGAAACATCACTGGGAGTCTTCGACAGAAAAATGCTCCGAAGAAAATATATGATCCTATAAGAGGAAACGGTGAGTATCGACGACGGATGAATCTGTATCTGTATAATTTGTATCCCGATATCGACATCGTTATGCGAATCACAATAACGCGGTTACGTTGGCTAAGCCATGTCAGTATAATGAATCGGAGTGAACCAGTGCAAAAGGTATTCGAAGACGTACTCGAAGGTCATCGAAAAATACGACGACCATGACTTCGCTGAAAAGACCAGGTGAAATATTGCCTGCGCGAGCTTGGTGTTAACAACTGAAGGAGAAAAGCTGAAGATCAAGCTGTTTGGAGAAACATGTTATCCTCATATTGCAAGTTCCGTGACTCCTCTGGGTTGTTTCACGTCACCTAAGTCAGTAAGTATGTAAGAACATATGGAAGGAATTTCTTAGGCGGATTGTTGACGGTGCAGCCATTTGTCTTGCCAGAAAATGTAGTGGTAAGAGGAGGAGGATAATCGCAAAAACCTCGGTAGTTGTTGTGCGAAGGGCAGCCCTGATAGGCTCCACGAAATACCCCCCAAGAAAATAACGCCCAAACGAGAAATGAAATAATCTCCAATGTTTTTCCACACATTTTTGGGTGTTATTTCATATGAAAAAACAACCAAATATTTTGGGAAGTATTTAATTTTTTTGGAAGTTATTTCGTTTTCCAATCGGGGTTTCTAAATGGCCCTTTTAGATGGAAATTTTTTCGAATTTGTTTCCATTTTACCTTGGAGTTAATATCAGTTTTGTTTGGCTTTTGATTCATTCTTTTTTTTTGGGTTTATTTCATTGGGTGTTATTTCCTGGGCGTTATTTCCTTGGGCGGTATTTCGTGGAGCCGCCGTGATACATAACATTGCCATGGTCTGTTCTTTAGTCAACTAACCGTCATCACTTTAAATGCAAGAGAAACAAAATTTTCTGTCCCCGATGGCTTGATTACCATTTTTCCAGTACCGGGCACCAAACGGAAATGCCGTACGACAATATCGGGTGGACAATAGTTGTATATATCCAGGAAACTATTTCTGTGGATAGGCCTCGTCCGCTAGCCTTGTTGCACTAATATAGGGCCGCTGTGGCTTTACCGATCCTATCCATAGTGCTTGACTTGAAACTAAGGTTTATGTTAAGAATCTCGGACAGACATCTTGCACTATGCTTTAGGCAAATTTCCTCACCACATAGCAATAACGTTACCTCCTGTTTCCTGGTAAAGAGTACGAGCTCAGGTTTCTTATGATTTATACCCAACTCATTCTGCATGACCCACTTAGAGAGTTGGACACATGAAGAATCTTAAAGAAGTCCTTCAACGTTTAACCGCGGCTGGGTTGAAACTCAGCTCGAAGAAGTGTTCTCTGTTCCAGAAAGAAGTAAAATACTTGGGACATCGAGTGACAGTAGATGGCATTTCCACCGATGAAGACAAAATTCTGACAGTGAAGGATTGGCCCCGACCGCAGAATCTCCATTAATTACGCAGTTTTCTAGGACTCTGCACGTACTACAGACGGTTTGTGCCGAGTTTCGCCACATGGCTGCAAGTCTTCACGAGTTGACAATGAAAAATCGGCCGTACTGTTGAAGCGAAAATCAAGAAGAGTCATTCCACCAGCTGAAGCAATATTTATGCACGGCTCCTTTGCTTGCATATCCTGTTGCTGGAGAGAAATTCTTGTTGGATACTGACGCGAGTGGTTACGGAATAGGTGGCGTACTCTCGCAGGAGATTAATGGCCAGGAAAAATTTATTGGGAACTACAGCCGAATACTCTCAAAGCCAGAGAAAAATTACTGTGTTTCGAGACGAGAGCCACTGGCAGTCATAGAGTGTGTCAAACACTACCACAAGTATCTGTACGGCCAGCCTTTTCAGTTAAGAACAGATCATGCGGCGCTAAGGTGGCTACTGCAATTTAAGGACCCCTAAGGCCAACTTGCTCGTTGGATTGAAAGGCTGCAGAGCTATGACTTCAGCATCGAGCATAGAAATGGAGGAAAACACGGTAATGCAGATGCCCTATCACGTCGTCCATGCAAGCTGGAATGCAAACACTGCTCAAAAGCAGAGGTTAAAGAAAACATCATTGACGTCCGTCTGCTTCGACGGGAATCAAACGAAGACTGGTCAACAACACATAGTAGCGACCCTACACTGGCAAAAATCATTTCTGCAAAAGAAGAAGGTAAAAGACCAACACGCAATGACATCGCCTCAGAGAGCCCCCTGATGAAAGCATATTGGGCCCAGTGGAACAGCCTAAAATTATTGGATGGTTGCCTATACCGGTTATGGGAAAGTGAGGATGGTAAAATAGTCAAAAAGTTAATAGTGGTACCTTCCTCTAAAGAAAAAGAGATAATGACAGAATTCCATAATGGCCCGAGTGGAGGACATCTAGGAATAACCAAGCCCATTGAAAAGCTAAAGCAACGGTTCTACTGGATTGGCTGTCAACAAGCGGTAGCCGATTGGATAGCAAATTACACCCAATGCATGACAGCTAAGGGGCCGACGCGAAGAAGTCGTGGCCAGATGTAGCAATACAGCTCTGGTCAACCCTTTGAGGGTATAGCTATGGATGTGGCTGGTCCCGTCTTAGTTGTTATGGATTACGTCAGTAAATGGCCTGAAGTATACGCTGTTCCAAATCAGGAAGCAAAGATAATAATGAAAGTATTCGTGGATAACTGGATATGCCGTTTTGGTGTCCCCTCGGAACTTCACTCGGATCAGTGATCTTTCGATTAAGTCCTGGAGTCCATATCTCTACATGTGTAAGGGTATTTCCCTATACTACAATTGCCAGGGCGTTATCGTATGCTATGGCTGTGCAACCTGGACCCTCCAGCTCAGTGTAAAATTCTAGAGAAGTGGAGATAAGACTCACTCTTGAGCAGTTCCTCCATTCGTAGTACGAGTTAAAGTCGTGTGACATTTGGTCAACGCATAATTCCGATTTTATTCATCGTATTCAGACGTTGACAATTCCACAAGGATGCATTCCTTTTGATAATTAGATTTTTGTTGATTACAAATATAACAGACTTTCTACACCGCCTCCGGCAATATATTAAATTAATATCAATTATACGACCTGTGTATGAATTACATTTATATTACTCATACGATGTGCTATGCGTTCGATATGTTTTCAGTTGTTTATGAATTAAATTTCTACCACATACTTAACAAAGAATATTTACACAATTTATCACTCCAAAAACCCCCTTTTATAGTATTACGAATATCTTTAAGCTACTAAAATACAAAGAAAATCTCTCATACGTCACTTTGGAATGTATTTACGTAATCTCATCGTAGTATAATAACTTTTGGACTTTTAAAGTGGAAATCAATATATTTATTGTTCATCATTATATTAATAATACTTTAATTATAGAATAATGTTTCATTATATCTTCTGCAATAAAAACCTTAATTTGGATTCATTGGGAACAACCTAGAGGTGGAAATGACGCATACGTGATGCCAGACGACAAATAATATTTCTCTCATATGTCATCCATTTGGCAATGGGTATTAATATGTTTGCAATAAATTTTTTTTCATTAAACATGACAGAGAATTTAACCGAGTTTCAGTTATTGTTAAACTGCTGTCCTTTTTAATTAATTACTTTAAATCCTTCGAATTTTATTATACAATTATCAGTGTATAAATGCATTGTAATTAATCAATACTAGACAAATTAAATTATTTAATATAACAGTATAGACGAGGGTTGCGTTTATATTTCTGTCCTAATAATGTAACAAATATTGATGATTAAAATTGGTTTATTGTCTCCATGAAGATCAACAATATACTTTTGTACGCGCTTGAACCAATTTTCGAAGCACTTTTGCCACTCTGAGTGAGGTGGCTACAAAACACACCTTTTGAATGCATCAACCGCTTCTCTGGCGCCAAAAAACATTGACCCCGCAATTTGTATTTAATGTGCGGCAATAAAATTAAACCATTAGATGTCATATCGGGGATGAAAGTCGCATGAGCCGATGTGTGACAACTACCATTGTCGTGGTGGGAATTATTATTCTTTGCGGGATTTTCAAAAATAAAAATGGTATCCCATTACATCCCATGAAGGGATTTGTAGGAACTTCTCACAAAAAGTGAACTGTGCGCGATCTAGTTCTACACTCACTGATTGGAGCTTGCAGTTTTTCACCGATTCCGGTGTGTTTTCATGACAAATGAAAGTGTCACCTTCACTAAGTGAGGTGACTCGCCTCAAGCCGCAAAACGAGGAATAGACACACGAACCTACTCGTTAGTCGTGAGATGAAAAAAAATCAAAAATATACGACTAGAGAGCAGCAGCGAAAGAGAACCCAAAAAAGCACGCGCAAAAAATCATTTCCTCATTCATCTTTTCATCTCAAAAGAGTAAAACGAGCGACTCGGGAGCAGTTCACGTACCGAATGCGAGACGTACCAAAAAGAAAATGTCATTAACAAAAAGTACATAAAATACTCAAGAAAGTACATAAAGTGTTACAGAAGGTATACAAATGTACAAAAATTTTACAAAAAGTACACATGCACCAAACATATGTAATGAGTATCAAAAAGTAGATAAAGTGTAAGATAAATTACATTAAGAGTACCAATAATAGTACACAGAATGTACAAAAAGTACATAAAGTCTACTGACTGTAATGAGCCGAAAAGCACATAAAGCGTAGAAAAATGTACAAAAATTCTACAAAAAGTACACATGCACCAAACGTATATAATGGGTAGCAAAAATTAAATAAAGTGTAATATAAATTACATTAAGAGTACCAATAATAGTACACAGAATGTACCAAAAGTACATAGTCTACGAAGTGTGATATGCTGAAAAGCACATAAAGCGTACTTTAGTGGTACTTAAAAGTGTACCACAATGTATATAAAGTGTACCAGAAAGTACAAATTCAACCATAAAATTAAGCACAAATTAGTGTACCAAAAAGTACATAAAATGAGCCAAATAGTAAAATGTACACCAAACTACATAGTCAGTCACCAAAGTACCTACAAATACCCAAAAAAGTGCATAAAGTAACACCGAAAAGTACATTGTGTACTAAACCTATACTTAAACAGTATCAAAATGTATGTAAAATGTACCATAAATTTGCCAGAAAGTACTCACCCATGTATTTCCTCTGTAAGGTGTAGAGCGGTCAACCGGCCTCTCGATAAAAAACGGATGAAAGTTCCTGGAAATAAGGTAAGGTTCCTGGAAATCTGGTATAAGTTGACGGAAGTCCGAGGAACACATACCGTGGAAGTATAGATAGAACAGCGACACGCAATCCACATTTCGACGATGATCAAGGGAGGCAATAGAGTTGGATAACCTACTGTCGCTCTCCTCTGGACACTGTCGAGAAGCTCCAAAGATGTCCTGCCCATATGTGGGAGTTATATTCCATCTTTGGCCTGATGTAGGTGGTGTAGATATTGAGAAGATCAGATGGAGTGAAGTATTTCTTGCACCGCTTTAAAAAGCGTAGATACTTGAATGAATCTTTCGACACTTCAAATGCATGTTTTGCCCAATGGACATCACATTGTATTTTCATGCCCACAACATCAAGAGCGTGTGATTCATCAATATCTACACCATCCATAGACAATGACTCTATTCATTCGACTCCATTCAGCAATGGACGCCAGATCCCGGTCGAGTGTTTCATTTATCGTCCGATGTTTGACTTCAATCTCTTGAAGACTTGGCCTACGGTCAAATGAATAAGAATGACAGAGATTACTGGCATAAGGAAGAGAGTAGATTGGATTCACAGGTTGTCAATGAACAAAATTGCAATGATCCAAAACGAGATGGAGAATGAACAGAGCCCTGTGGTACACCTAAAGTCAATTTATTCTCGTCGGATGAAACCCCATCTACAACAACTCGTATAGTGCGATCTCTGAGAAAACTCGATACAAATCGAGTGAAGTTGTCACCGACACCAAAAGCAGCGAGCTTTGACAAGAGTGCATCGTGCCATACTCTTTCAAAGACCTTGGAAATATCAAGAGCCACTACCTTACTCTCACCAAGCCGGTGGATGGATCGACTCCACTGTTCCGAAAGGAACGCCATCAGGTCTCCAGTAGATCTCATTCTACGGTAGCCATACTGCCGATCATTAAGAAGGTCATTGGACTCAAGATATTGTACAAGATGGTGGTTAACCATGCTCTCCATAACCTTCGATGGCACAGAACAAATTGCAATTGGGCGATAATTTGCAGGGTTACTTGGATCACCTTTTTTAGTGATTGGCTGGACATTAGCAAGCTTCCAACGTGCCGGGAAGACTGCCGCACAGTATGCAAGGTTGAAAAGGTTGCGCAGTGGACGTGCCAGCGTCGAAGAACACCTACTCGAGACCAGTGCAGATACACCATCCGGGGCTGGGGATTTATTTACGACGAGATTCACAAGAACCTTTTTAACTCCTCTCGTTCGAAAAAATATCTTACGCATGGAACAAGATACGTACTTGATCACGGGGAGTGGTTGATTGGTATCCGGCAAGGAAAAGTTCCTTGCAAACATTTCAGCTAGGAGGTTAGCTTTATCAACCGGTACGGTCAATGTTATGTCATCTTCAACAAGAGTTGGGATAGAGGAAGAACTATCCTTTATTCGTCTTGCAAATGACCAAAAGCTCTTACTTCCTCTAGGGAAAGAAATGACTTTAGCACGAATACGCTGTTCGGGAAGAAACTTTTCGCGTTGAAGTACTTTGAGGTGTCCAAGCCAGACAAGGTTAAGAAAATCCACAAAATGGTATTGGATACTCATCGGCTGATGGTGCGTGAGCTAACTGAATTGATAGGCATTTCAAAAAGTGTTATATTGGCCGAAGATTTAAAGTTGAGAAATCTGTGCACAAGATGGGTGCCGCGCTTTCTTACAATAGAGCAAAAACAGCGTCGTGAAGATGTTTCTGTAGAGTGTTTGGCGATAACTCACCCCAATAAAGCCGAATTTTTGCGTCGATTTATAACCATGGATGAGACATGGGTCCACCACTTCACACCTTAGACAAAGGGACATTCAGAGCAGTGGACTGGAATGGGAGAATCGTGTCGAAATAAGGCGAAGACGGTTCCATCAGCAGGCAAGGTTATGGCGTCTGTTTTTGGGAATGCGATTTAGCTCCCTCGAACTATTTTCTATTTCCAAGTTTGAAAAAATGTCTCGGTGGTAAAAGATTTACCAACAATGAAGAGGTGAAGTCTGGGGTTGATGGCTATTTTAGGCAGTTTGACAGTTCTTACTATAAATAGGGTATGGAAGGTATTGAATATCGCTGGAAAAAGTGTGTCGAGCTAAAAGGAGATTATGTGGAGAAATAAAAACAAAGTTTCGCAACTTTTTTGTGTCTTCTTTGTTAGGTTGGCTAGTTTTGGGAACGCCCTCGTAGGTCAAATTAAACAAAGACTGGATCTGGCGGTAATTGCGATTCCAGTGGTCATCGTAGTACACTTAAGAGCGTTTAAGACGTTTTTCCTTTTGGACAGAGATATTATTAGGACTTAGATCACGAAAATAAACAGACATTGATCCTCAAAGAGTTAAACATCCACGAATTACTTTAATATTTTTGTTCCGTTCATACATCAAACAATTTTTTTGTGAATCCTTTAATAGGCTAGAAATATACTATGATTGGGGAATGAATTTATATGATTTTAGATTTCATCATTATTACTTTAAAATTATTATTATTTAGTTGGTAACAGAGATGGAACGCAATAACAAGTATCAATTACTTTAATATTTTTGTTCCGTTCATACATCAAACAATTTTTTTGTGAATCCTTTAATAAGCTAGAATATACTATGGTTAGGACGTGAAATCTTTGCCCAGTTATACCATTTTACATTTCATCATTATTACTTTAAAATTCTTATTATTTAGTTGGTAACAGAGATGGAACACAATAACAAGTATCATGTTTCTATGTTTGAGCCAACTTACAAACCCCAACTTGTTACAATTTCAATTGCTAATTTAGACATTAGTCTTGTATCTTTATTTTTATCCCTGAGTGTAATTTGAAGAATTTATTTATCAATTACGCAGTAGGACGTTTGGGGTGAGACAATAGTTTGCATTAAATTATTACAATTATTTCCATTTGTTCGATTTATTCCAATAATTTTACGCTTCAAACATTATGCGCTTGCAACGATTAAACGCTGGTTCGATATTAAATACAATTTTATTACCATATTTATCGTTTTCCCTTTGGTTTTAGACACAATCGAATTAATTGAGCATTTAAATGCAAACAAGGAGCAATTTTATTGCCCATTTTGTGGTAATATTAAACGCCATTACGAATGTGGTGCGATTGCTGTGGTGTGTCAAAAAAAGCCCTTATCTTCACACCACACACCCACTTTGAGAGGACATAACTTAAATTACATGTCGGCAATTTTTGTATTCAATTTTCGAAAAGGCCTTCTTTTTTTAGTGCCCTCAATACCATCATAGAGCTTCAATTTCACTCACCAAGTATACACATAAATTCATATCAATTCAGTCCCTTTGAACTCTGGCAGTTGCCCTGCTACAGGGCAACATGAATGGCTTCCAAAAGTGCCCACCACCAAGGGCGAATATTTGGCATTGATGAGATGACGACTTAAAGAAACCAAAAATAATGTTAGGGTTTGGGTGTTGCCATAGGAATTACAAGGATTGATACACAAACATAGAGCAAAGAGTGAATACTTTAATTTGCTGTGGAAAAAATGGGATCAGAAAAACAGGAACCATGAAGGGGGCATACAGTTGTGAATATGAATGATGATAGTCAGTACATACACTCGGGAAAAAAATTACATGAGATGTCAGGGGACACCCGGTTGGAACGAAGTTCCTTTCGCTATATATTAAGTACTAGTTAGTTCCAACACGCCTAAGGCGCCCGTTGAAGAATACGATAATTTAAATGGATCTTTAAGAAAAGATACTTTTTGTAGAATGATAAACTTTTTTTAAGAAAACATTTTTTTTTAATAGAATGTATTTTTTTTAAAAAAAAAATGTATATTTGTAGGTCCATTTTGTAAGAATATGTATTATATTTTCCCGAAAAGGTCCTTTTTTAAAGAGAGGTACTTCTTTTATTAAAAACTAACGTTTTTTTAAGAAAATTTACTATTTTTAAGAAGAAGTATGTACTTTCTGTAAGAAAAATCCATAAGAGTATGCATTTTTTTTGCAAAGCAGTACTTTTTTAAGAACAGGTACTTTTTAAAGAAGTGGTACTCTGTTTAGGGAAAGGTTATTTTTTTAAGAAGATTTACATATTTTCAGAAAGGCTAATTAATTATCCCAAGAAAAGAAAAGGAAAGACATTATTTTATTTTTAAGAAAAGGAATTTTTGTAAGAAAATTTATTTTTTTTAGAGAAAGTATCTTTTTTGAAGAAAAGTTTTTTTTAAGTAAAGGTATTTGTATGTATTTGTTTTTAGAATTGGTGCTTTTTTCAAGAATAGGTAAATTTTTAAGAGTAGGTACTTATCTCAAAAAAATGTATTTCGTTTCACAAAAAGGTACTCTTTAAAGAATAGGTAGTTTCTTAAGAAAGTGCAATTTGTTATAAGAAAATGTACTTTTTAAGAAAAGGTACTTATTTTAAATAATATAACTTTTTTTAAGACAAGGTACTTTTAGTAACAAAATTTACTTTTTTAAGCAAAGGTACTTTTCTACGATAAGGTATTTTTTTAAGAAAAGGTACTTTGTTTAAGAATATGACTAGGTATTTTTTTTTTTGAGAAAATTTACTTTTTTTAAACTTCTTTCACTTTGGCTTTTCTAAATTTACATTTTATTGAGTTCAAAACTACAATAAGGCTGTTTTTTTATTCCATTAAGCTATCGCCACTTACGACTTTCCAAATAAAACGATCCACACTTAATACAACGAAATGCGGCAACATTTGCTGTAATAAGTGAAATAAAATGCGATACGGCAACACGTTTGTAGCCAGTGTCAACAAATACATGGTAGCAGTAGATGTTGTTGTAGTAGTAAGCAGCAACAACAGACATTTTATTTTCGTTCATTCGTTTCAGTTGCCAAACTCTACACAAATACTTTATATACCAACAATACAAGAATACAAAAAAGTATAAAAACAAAATACACATGATTTTGACAAGTGAAACGAAAAATGACATTGAAAAAATGGCATCACCTCTTTAAACGACTATACCAAATACAAATTTGCTACCAAGATCAAAATGTATAACATTTGCCGCGCGTTGTTGTGAACAATTTAATTCCAATTTTGTTTTCAATCGGAAATAAAAATCTATCCTTCAAATTTAGAGATATAAAAGTATACGTAGTCTTCAATTAAATAAAATAATTTTAATGAACTTAAAATGTGTAAGCCATTTTGCAAATTTCTGCTTTTGAGCCTCTCCTTCATAACATTTTCATTCACAAGAAATGATAGCAAAATAACTTTTTGTTGCCATTTCTTGACATTGAACATGTGGCAACATTGTCTCTGCTCAAGTCGGAATTTAAGTGGGAAATTGAAATGCCACTTTATATCGTTTAACTTGCCCGTACAAATTAAGCTATAATTAACTTTAGCGGGGTAAAAAAAAACACTTAATATACAGGGTGTTTTTTTTAAACTGAGACGATCAAATATCTCGAAAAATAGCCACTCTACAGAAAAAATGTCCATATTCAAAATTTAATCATACCGCGGGGGAAATACATTAGTGCAAAAAAAATAGTCCCCCACCCCCCCCCCTTTGTAGATGGGGCGGGGGTAACTTTTAAACTAAGATAGGAAGCCATATTTTTTATTGCAGATACTGATTCTACGACTAAAAGTAAGTATGATTTGAATGAAATATTTTGTTCGGTTCATGATAGATGGTGTTGTAATCGATGAAATTCAATTTTTTCAATTTCTCCCCCTTAGAACACACGCATTCGATTCTGCAATATGTTTGAAATAAAAAACATCACGTTATCATTTTGAACACTTATTTTAAGCTAAAATTATTTTATTCACCTACCTTTTACATTAATAAATTGTTTTGATGACGAATTTCGAGTATTTGCAATGATAACGTGATGTTTTTTATTTCAAACATATTGCAGAATCGAATGCGTGTGTTCTAAGGGGGAGAAATTGAAAAAATTGAATTTCATCGATTACAACACCATCTATCATGAACCGAACAAAATATTTCATTCAAATCATACTTACTTTTAGTCGTCGAATCAGTATCTGCAATAAAAAATATGGCTTCCTATCTTAGTTTAAGTTACCCCCGCCCCATCTACAAAGGGGGGGGGTGGGGGACTATTTTTTTTGCACTAATGTATTTCCCCCGCGGTATGATTAAATTTTGAATATGGACATTTTTTCTGTAGAGTGGCTATTTTTCGAGATATTTGATCGTCTCAGTTTAAAAAAAACACCCTGTATATACTAAATATTGGTTACAGGTTCCGCCTAGAAAACTTCCCATTAAACAAGAAACTTGCTAACATATGTTAGTCTAGACACAAACCGAAGCAAAAGTACCCAATATAGTTGATAATACTTCTCTCGAATGCCAAAAAACAAAACGAGTGAAACCCTAGCCATTCTCTGCTCTCTCTCTCTCTTACTCTCTTCATTGAATAGTTCATTACACGAGCAGCTTTTTGATAGTGTTTTGTCTATAACTATACAAATTCCAACCATGTTGAAGTAAAATTACATAAACTATGCAAAAAGTATGAAAGATATGACGCGAGAGAGAAATGCGTTTGACTGAATTTCTAGCACTTTTTGGTTCTCTTTTTTCAGGGTTGCCAAATTACGCACATCTTTCGGCTCGTCTAATTCCAGATCGTCTTTGTACTGGATTGTAGCCAGAGTGTCCGAAACCGGGGAAACCGGATAACCAGTTTTTTGTTATTAACCGTGTGACGATTTTTTAAAAAACGTAATTTTCGAACAAACCGGAAACTGGCTATTTAACGCAGGGGGATTCTATGGCACAGCTGATCGAAAAGGTACTAGGCCAATGATGGAGAATGAGAGAGCAAAGAATACAGGAACTAATTTTAAATAGTGTTTATTGATGCTAATGACAGCTAAATTATGTTTTATGTTGTTTGTATTAAAATAAAATACGCATTCCCTTTGATTTCTATCCGTTTTATGTCCAACGAAAGTGTAAAATTGGTAAAATACCGCAGCAAATAAAACTCTTGGAAATGGCCTACTACCTCATGAAGAGGCAACGAAGAGAGTAATGGAAACTCTTAAGTATTTCTCTATGTTTAACGTCGGTTAATTGGATTTTACTTAATTTGTGTTAATTAATAATAAATGATACGATTTTCGAATTTCAGTGAAATTTTGGAATTAAGAAACATGATTTCTATTTTGAAATATGATGAATCCAAACAATTTTTTTTCCAAATGATTTTATGATTTCAATTAGAATTAATTAAGTTTTTCAAAAATTTTTTTTATCAAATTTCAAAATTAATATTATTTAATAACTAAATATTGTAAACTTAATAAGATTTTCATATATGAAAATCTTTTTCAAATTTAAATATGATTTTCGATTTTAAATCAGTTTAATTAATGCGTATTTGAATAAAACTTATAAATTTTATATTAAACACGCATTCCGAATATGATATATATTTTTTAAAATGCGATTATTGATTCGACCTTTCGTATTATATTTAAAATTAAAATGTTCGAGCTTTAGGTCTATTTTAAATTATTGTATTCTTCAATATTTCTCTACCCATTGGGTAGCATCGTCACGAAAATAAGCACAATTATTAATTAAAAATTTCATTTTAATTTTTAATTTAATATTTTTTTTCATTTAATTTTTAATTAATAATTGTGTTTATCTTCCCGACGATGCTACCCAATGGTTAGCGAAATATTGAAGTATAGAACATATATTGAAATTTGAAAATTATATTTGAAATTTGAAATACATCCATTGAAATTTAAAAATTCTATTTGAAATTTGAAATACATCAATTGAAATTTAAAAAACATCAATTGAAATTTGAAAGACATCAATTGAAATTTGAAAGACATCAATTGGAATTTGAAATTCGTCACATGAAATTTAAAAATTATTATCCGATTTTATGTACTAGATTTTTAAATTTCAATTGGTGTATTTTAAATTTCAATTGATGCGTTTTAAATTTCAATTGATGTCTTTTAAATTTCAATTGATGTGTTTCAAATTTCAATTGATGTGTTTTAAATTTCAATTGATGTCTTTTAAATTTCAATTGATGAGTTTCAAATTTCAATTAATGTATTTCAAATTTCAATTGTTGTATTCCAAATTTCAATTGATGTGTTTTGAATTTCAATTGATGTCTTTTAAATTTCAATTGAAGTTTTTTAAATTTCAATTGATGTATTTCAAATTTCAAATAGAATTTTCAAATTTCAATTGATGTATTTCAAATTTCAAATAGAATTTTTAAAAATCAATTGATTTTTTTCAAATATCAATTGGAAATGGTGTAGTATTTCCAGTTTCCGAAATATAAATAGCAACCCTCCTATTTATTTAGAACAATAAATCAATTTCTGCCATTTAATTTTAAAGATTATTTCAGGCAAATGTTGGCCACGGCTACGCTTCACGTGGTCCCTTCTAAAAGTCCAATTTTGGGACACTTTTTCCAACATTTCGGCTGGTGTCTTACCAATGAAACGTATAATTTTGGCTCGCCCCTATAGACGAGAGACTTCATCAGCCTCCACAAAAAATAGTCTAGTGGAGTCAAATTGCACGAACGAGGCGGCCAATTGACAGCGCCATAACGTGAGATTAAGTGCTCACCGAGCTCGCCACTCAATCCGTTCATAGTATCGCGTGCAATGTGGCACGTGGCACCGTCCTGTTGATACCACATATTACCCAAGTCCAAATCTTCCATTTTGATCAAAACAAAGTCCGTGATCATCGAATGGTATCGTACTTTGCTCGATTGAACATAACGTTGCGGCCATTATCGTCTTTGAAGAAGTTTAGCCCAATGATACCGCCGGCACATAAACCGCACAAAACAGTCCATTTTTTTCAGAGTGCATTGACAGCTCTTGAACAGCCTCTGGCTGCTCTTCGGAACAAATTCGGCAATTCTGTTTATTGACGTACCCATTGAGCCAAAAATAAACCTCTTTGCTAACAAAAAGTGATAATCTTCCAGCTTCTCTAAAGACCATTCAACGGAAAGACGACGTTGTTGTCGTTCCCCCGGCTTCAGCTCCTACACCACTTGTCTTTTGTGTGGCTTTAGACCGCGGACCTTACGTAAAATGCAGGTCCAGGTGGTCGAATAACACAAACCCAACTGCTGCGATCTGCGACGGATGGACATATCTCGATATTCATTAGCACTGGCAAAAACAGCAGCAATAATCTCCTCGCTACAAACTCTACGGAAACAGGTTGGTGCATTGATGTCCAAACTGGTGCGAAATTTGGTCATAATGGCTTGAATAGCCCGTACGGTGGTGTGATTCTGACGATCATAAAATGGGCATAACTTGCAAAACACATTTTTCACACAGCACGAATTTTGATATTAAATCTCAATGTTTTGCAAACGTTGTCCAGTGAGCTGTGCGCTTTCTAGTTTTATACTCACTGATGGGGAACTACAGTTTTACACCGGTTCCGAGTGTTATTTTGAAAAGCTTTTTCATGGCTAAATACTCGATAGTGTCGCCGTCACCTAAGCGAGGTGACTGCCACCGAAAGAAATGTAAGGTTGTCAGAGCAGGGATCGAACTCAGAATCTTATGTACAAGAGGCGCGCCCACTAACCATGGCACCACCGACGGCCAAAAGAGAAGTTACTGCTGTATTTTCTGGACCATACTGTCAGGTGGTCAATCGGGAGGAATGTCTTAGGCGGATTGCCAACGTTGCAGTCCTATACCTTCCCATCAAATTTAGTGATAATATTGGCATTCTCTGGACTTTTGTTAACAGACTTAAACAGCCAAGTGAATTTTTCCAGTATCCGCCCTCAAACGACAATGCCATAGAGCAATGTCGGGCGGACCACATTTATATAAGCTCCTTATTCTTAGTAGTTAAAGTCATGTAACTCAGGGACGAGGTTATGCGCCTTCGCGTCAGTAATCTATAGATGATACATAATGTTCCACCGGTCCACACAAAATAAAAAAATGTTTTATGGTCAACACACAAGATCCCGATGAGATGCTGTTAAAGGTATCCTATATATTGATAAATGCGACAAGAATGTATTCCTTTAAATTAACAGGTTTCCGAAAATTTAAAATTTAAGAGACTTTTTGATTAGTCTACAACAAATTTATTCGATTTATATCAATCATACGACCTGTGTATGAATTATGTTAATATTACTTATACGTAACCGGACCAATTGGTTGTAACCAAAATGCGGGACACAGTGTATTCAAAAAGACGGGTTTTCAAAAATGTCGGTTTTCAATTTCTTCGAATATTACGATACTGGCGAAAAGCGCACGAAACCAGTTTTTAGTTAAACCAAGGTGTAGAAACCGGTTAATAACCGGTTTCGATTTTTATAACAAAATGGAAAACTATGCGTTTTATAAACATCGTTTATTTTTAATTCGCCTTTTTGAATTTCGACTATCGAGTACATAGCCATGAAAATGATTGTCAAAATACTATTCGGAACCGGTGTAAAACTGCTCATCACAATCAGTGCGTGTAAGCCTAAGCCTTCATAGTGTACAGCGATTTATATCAATCATACGACCTGTGTATGAATTATAATTATATTATTCATACGTAACATGATCAATTGGTTGTGACCAAAGCGTGGATGGAGCACGGCACAGCCGGTTTTTCAAAAATTTCGGTTTTCAATTTCTTCGAATATTCCGATTTTGGCAGAACCGGTTTTTGGTTAAACCAAGGTTTAGGAACCGATTAATAACCGGTTTCGGTTTTTATGACAAAATGGAAAACTATGCGTCATCGTTTATTTTTAATTCGCCTCTTTGAATTTCGACTCTCAAGTACATAGCCACGAAAATGCTTGTCAAAATACTATTCGGAACCGGTGTAAAACTGCTCGCCCCAACCAGTGTGCGTAAGCTCGTCCCAATCAGTGTGTGCCTTCATGGGATGTGATGGGAAACTAAAGGGTGGGTCATGTAAATTTTGGAACTTAATTTCGCTTTAAAAAAATACTAATAGACATTTGTTTGATATTTATGAATGAACACAATATCAGTCAAATGGCTTCCATGACTTGCCTTAAAGTACCTCATTCTACTCGTATCTATCCAATTTTCCTGTACATTTTCGATTGTTTGGGCCGCCATTTCGTGATTTAAAACCTCAAAAGCCTCGGAATTGTTTGCGTAAAAAATGGTTGGGTTTTGTTGGAATAATATACAATTCAGTTAAGGACACTCGCTCTCTCTCTCTTGCTAGAGCAGAATACCCCCCTCCCGAAGACCCAGATGCGCAGTGGAAGCACATCTCCCATTTGTTGGACACCGCTGCAAGGACTGAACTTGGCTATCAAAAACCGCAGAAGGATAAGCCATGGTACGACGCAGAATGTCGCATTCCAACTGATGAAAACGACGCTGTCCGTTAGACAACGAAACAGTCAGTTACATCGCGTGCAGCGAGTGAGCGGTACAAGAAGCTGAGAAGGGAGGAAAACCAACTATTAGGCGGGAAAAAATGGCAGTGGGAGCAGAGAGAGAGAGTAAAAAAACCGAATTGTGCAGGATGAATGGTGAATCCCGAAAGTTTTTCCAGAGGGTAAGAAGATTGAATAACGGGCCTAATAATGGGTAGCCCTCGTGCAAGGACGAGAATGGGAATCTGGTGACTGAAAAGCAGTGTGTGCTCAAAATGTGGAGAGACCAGTTTTCAGCACTACTCCACTCGGATTCTTCCATTGAAGATCAGGAGGTAATGATAGTGGAAGATAGTGTAGCCTGTACCCCCCCCCCCCCCTGCCAACCAAGACGAGATTAGAACGGAGCCGCTAGTGCGGATGGCCTACCCGCTGAACTGTTAGCCCACATGCATCAACTTATATGCGGTATATGGCTGGGGGAATCTATGCGCGACGATTGGAGTCTCAGTGTATTATGTCCTGTATTCAAAAAGGGTGATCCGTGTGTCTGTTCTAACTATCGCGGTATCAATCTTTCATCCATCGCGTATAAGGTCTTGTCGGTCGTATTATGTAAAAGACTAAAGCCAATTATTGAAAACCTGATTGTACCTTATCAGTGTGGTTTTAGACCGGACAAGTCCACGACTGACCAAATATTCACGCTACTCTAGATCCTGGAAAAGACCCACGAAAAGCAAATCGATATATACCACCTTTTTGTCGATTACATAGCTGCTTTCGACAGCCCCATTTGGGGAAAACTGTTGGAAGCTATGTCTGAACTTGGGATTTCAGCAAAACTGATCCGCCTCTGTAGAATGACGCTGACCAACACCAAATCAGCAGTGAAAGTGGGGAAAGACCTCACTGAACCATTCTGTACCAAAATATATAAATAAACGGTTTCCCATTACATCCCATGAAGGGACCGGGGAGAACTTCTCACAATCACTGAGCTGTGCGCTTTCCAGTTTTCACTCACTGATTGGGACCCATAGTTTTACACCGATTCCGAACAGTATTTTGAGAACCTTTTTTCATGGCTATATACTCGATAGTGTCGTCGTCACTATGCGAGGTGACCGCCGCCGAAAGAAATCTTTTTTTTGTAGGTGGTCAGAGCAAGGTTCGAACCCAGGATCTCATGTACAAGAGCCGCGCACACTAACCATTGCACCACCGACGGCCATTCTGTATCAAGCGAGGACTTATACAAGGCGACACACTTTCGTGCAATCTCTTCAACATCTTAATGAAAATAATAATGAGAAAGGCTGCAGTAAATACGAACAAGACCATTAACACGAAAAGCCGTATGTTGCTGGCGTACGCTGACGACATAGACATCATTGGGAGAAATTTGCGAGAGGTTACTGCAGTATTTTTAAGAATCGAAAGGGGATCAGCGAAGGTGGGTCTTGCTGTTAATGAGGGCAAGACAAAATTGATTTTGTCAACAACAAGAGAAACCTCTCGACTTGGTCCGCACTTGAACGGTAACAACCGATTTAATTTTGAAGTGGTAGATGAATTTGTCTACCTTGGATCCGCCGTGAACAAGGACAACAGCGTCAGCCTGAAGACAGATAGGAGAATTGTGCTTGCAAATAGATGTATTTTTGGGCTCACAAGCAGTTTAGGAACAAAGCCCTCTCTCGACGGACAAAACTCCAGCTATATGAGACTCACATTTTACCTCTCTTGACACATGGTTCCAAAACTTGGGTCATATCGCAAGCGGATGAAAAACACCTGGGAGGTTTCGAGAGAAAAATTCTATATAGTCTATATTCTGACGTGGACATAGCTAGGCGAATCAAATTGGGCCAATTGCGTTGGCTAGGCCATGTTATCAGAATGAATGAAGATGAGCGAGTGTGAAAGGTTTTCGATAACGTACCCGATGGAAGCAGGAAAAGAGGACGACCAAGACCCCGCTGGTAAAACCAGGCAGAAGAATTCCTCCGTATCCTTGGTGTTACCAACTGGCGAGAAAAGGCGAAGGATAGAGCCAGTTGGAAGAAATATGTTGAAATTTGTTTAATTTGTTTGTTTAATTAATATGTGTAAGACGTCTGACCTCATGGGGTTGTAAAATAGTCAATAAAAGTAAAGTAAGCAATCTCATTGGAATGACTAGTTTCGAACTCCGTGAGAAGTTCATCATCAGATGACTAACTACTGTGCCAGAATTGATACCATCTGTAGATCATGAATCGTATATATACAAACTCAGATTTGAAATTTACATATGCGAATTAGTATCGATCAAAGATCCCGAAGTACCAACACACACTGAACGGTTTATTATTCCAACAAAAACCAAACATTTTTCAATTAGTAAAGTTTATCAGACCTTGCGAAGCTTGCAGCGTGAACTTCTCATACATTAATATTCAATTTAAAGAAGTTTTGAACTCAAATTTAGGATATCTTTTTTTTTGAGTGTAAGTAATTCCTTTAATATTGAACACAGTTTTACGTTACACATTGACCCCTAACATATTAACTCAATTGAAATAATGATTAAATCCTAAATGCCCACGGCACATTCATATTTAATTGATTCGACATTGCTATTTTCAGCTTAAGTGTTGTGTAAATAAAGTTTTGAAGGACGAGAAAAAATGTTGTAGTCCTAGTAATTATCAAGCAAATTATGTAAATATCTGTAAACAACATTTTAAAAATGTCCTTTTTCAACAAAGAATGTAACAAACACATTTCAGAGTTCATTTAATCAAAAATTGTAGAATTTGCACTTTCCTTAAGCATTTTTCAAACTGCAATACAATTAAGTGAACAATCATTCATCTTTCTGCGCTCAGCCTGAACGAATTTCATTCATTTTGTTCTCTTCAATTATTAACGTCGACTATATCGAGATGTGTACATATGTATTTTTCAAGAGTCACTAAACTTTGGTTACATCGATTCAAACATTTAATATTTATTTTCTTTTGTATATTCTAACAGCGAAACATATGGGCATTGACACAGAAAGTGCCACCCTATGACATATCAAGTCACCCTCCTTAATTGGACCATTAATATTTTAGGATCATGTAGTTCGATTGTTTTCCATTATTTTACTAAATACAGAATGTAAATAGCTCTATATTTAGTAAACGAAGAGACAACAATTAATCTAACTTGTCCTAAAATATAGACAATTAACGAGGGTTGATATGATGTGACAAAAGGTGGACGTTTCTGTGGAAATGTCCCTATATTACATTTAGGAAATTCGTTAGTCTTTAAATAGAAAGGGGGCAATAACGTGCACATCAAAATTTTTGAATAAATGTTGCTGATACGACCAGGACGATGATGAAAGATAATTACCATATTTCGAGGGTTATCTTTCATATTTCGGGATGTGGCAATACCGGTGTAGATACTACGTCAAATCTGACACCAGTATCGTAAAGTTTGACTTTTTGATGGTACATATCCTCAGAACGTTTTCCTACAAGCCAATTTTCATGCGCTTTTCCACCCCGAAAAATTTAACTTCAAAGTACACATTTTCAACTCATCAACCGCTTCGGACCTCGGATTTTGCATAGTTTTGTAGGATTAAGATAGAAAAATTCAGATTAGACCAAAGTTCGTTTCATTGAAAAATAAAAAATAAAAACATAAAATGCATATGCAGAACATATGCAAAAATTTCATAAAATCAAAATATGCAAAATAAGCAATAAGTTTGCGTAACATTCAATTAAAAAAAATTCCAATGAGTGTTCGAACTCACGGGCGATGTGTTAACACCTTTTTGATACAGGGTACCTGTTCGATTTCTATGAACACATTAGTAAATGTTACATTGGAAAATAAAAAACAGCGTTCAATCATATGATGACGTTACATTTAAATAATATTAATACTTAAAATTATTTAAAGACCAGTGCAAGCACATGTGTCATTATTTTCTTGCTTCATACTTTTTTTTTATTCCCACAAAAAACAAAGAGAATGCAAAGCAACAGACCCATGTCCATACATACATTGTTATGTTCGTACATACGCTACACAAGTTCACACAATTTTCGTTGCTCTCTTGCTATCTCATTTTTATATACCTCATTATTCTCTTTGCTTTGAGAGTGCTCCGCACCCACACAAGCAGGGGGATTCTATGGTACAACTCATTGAAAAGGTACTAGGCCGATGATGGAGAATGAGAGAGCAAAGAAGACAGGAACTAATTTTAAATAGTGTTTATTGATACTAATTACAGCTAAGTTATGTTTTATGTTGTTTGCATTGAACGAAAATACGTATTCCCTTTGATTTCTGTCGGTTTCATGTCCAACGAAAGTGTTAAATTGGTAAAATACAGCAGCAAATCAAACTCTATGAAATGGCCTACTACCTCGTCGTCATGAAGAGGCATCGAAGAGAGTAATGGAAACTCTTTAAGTATTTCTCTATGACACAAGACAACTATTCGCTGCCGCTATATCAATGTGTGTTTTTTTTCCCAGTCTGACAATCTGTCTTCGCAGTCGGACATATCTGTGTTCTATATAGGGGTGGGTCAGGTCACCCTTATCATTTAAGAGTATGAAAAATATTTGCTGGCCGATTCTGAAACCTACCCGATATGCACCTACCCGATTTCATACAAATCGGTCCAACCATTTCGGAGGAGTTTAACGCCAAACAATCTGTGATCGCTGTCGGACAAACTGTGTTTGTAAACTTTGTGAGTTTAGTCCCTACCCGTGCCTATAGATGTTAACCCATAAAAAAAAAACAGCCGACAGTTGTCCGAGGCCTTCGGCCACGGACTGTCCCTGCAGGCTGTGTCAGAGACACGGCCATTAAGTTTAACGTAGACTACGCCATCCGATAAGACAGAAAACATATATAACAATAAATGATAAATAACATAAGTAAATGAATTTATTTATTTGATAGTTACTTTTGATAATATGTATACATAAGCTTATGGTAGGAAAAATAGGATAAATATGTTTTTAAATTAAAAGAGTAAGGATAAATGATAAATAACAGACGCAAATCAATTTGATTTATATTTTTTATAATTATATATCCATGTTAAATTCAAATTCACATTTAACATTTTGTTTCACTTAAATACATAAGTAAATATACGAAATTTCAATATTTTTATCAATCAAAACAACAGGCGAAGGTTTGTGTCCACACTGAAACAGCAGAATAGTTTGTGTTCACGCTACAAACTCAAACACTCAACCAAACACCACACATATGTTTGAGTGTATGTGTTTAAACAAATTTCATTTGAGAAATTTAAATATTAGGAAGATATCAACCAATATGAAATGTATATCAAACGAAAGATAACATCTTCATTTACCTACAAAAAAATTTTTAAAAAAAGTTATCTCGCCATTTCCTCATAATCAATGAAATAAAGATTACAACAATAACAATCTGACATGACTCCCTATACCGTAAGGTAAGACGTATTCTACGCCAAAAAGTATTACATTTATTCCATTATTGGCAACGTAAAAGAAAAAGTCGAAATTCATAACGGTGAAATATGTGACAAACTCAATATCTAGTCAAATGTTAGCTGCGCAAACCCTAAGCAACTTTTGGCTTTTCGTCTTTTATACGATGACTTACGACCCTGGGACAAGAGTCATGACTTACGATGCTGCTGGGTGAGGGGAGAAGACAAGAAAGAGAGGTAGCATAAGAGTCACGAATTAGAAATTCAGGGGCATTTTGATATTTCTCTGTTACCTCTTTCATGTTTTGACATGGCGTTAAAGCAACAGTATATAAAAAGTGGTAAACAATTATTTTGAAGCAATTTCTTAAAAAATTAGAACAATACAATTGGAATTTTATCAGTCACTGTTCATTAATTAAACTAAAAAAATTTTGAAAATGTTGAATTTATTATTTAGACATTATTAGGAATTGAAAAAAAGAAGATTAACCGACAATACGTCACGCATAGTTGTATACAGAGAGACGTCGTCTGAACGCACATCAATTTAAAAAGCGTTACCAAAAGAGAATGAAGTCGTAAGTCATCGTATAAAAGACTAATTTCTAGCACGAAAGTAACGGTTATTTTCCAAGACACGAAGAGAAATTGCTAGGGTTCGTATTTCGTGGGTAATGGGTTAGCCTGGGTAACAGATCCCCATTTCTTATCGAAAATATGAAACAATTTCAGTGGCCGTTGCACAGTGGCGCCATTTGAGTTTTTTCGTTGCAAAAATCATATCTTTTGAACCGAATAAGATAATTGAACAGTTTAAACAGCATACGATAGATAACTGTTCAGCCTATGAAATGAGCGTTTGGAAAGGGTGCAACGCTTTGTAGGGGCCTACTTATGGGTTATCAAAGTTAAAATTTGTAGAAAAATCAATTTTATGGTAACTAAAAAAAATTATTTTTACATTTTTAGATTGTTTTTATTTTTTTTTTTAGGGTTTTATGTTTTAAATTATTACCCAACAAATTAAAAAAAATTACTTCTTTTTTAAATTTATTTTTTCAATTTTCTGTAAAATATTCATCACAATTCGTAGGAGAAGGTATATCTAAAAGACTAATCATTTCTAAACTATAATTATTTTCTAAATCTATTCGTGACTTCACATGCCGCAGGGAAGAAATAAGTGGATCGGAAGATGCTGCCAACATGTTGAAGAGGTCCTCATTTTGCCTTACCCTTGATGCTTTGAATGTGTTCTGCAATCTATATTTTTTATAAAATTTGTTAAGAGACTCCTGTGCTTCTTCAGAAAGCTCTCCAATTGGCAAACACTGGTACTCAATTATGTCTTTGCCATGCGCCAATATTTTATGGACGGTCGGGGTCAACTTCTTCTGTGGATACATTTCTGCTAAAAGAGATGCAGTTTTCGATGCATATTCTCCATATTTTGTAGAATTGACGTTTTCTTTGCAGTTTAAAACATTCAAGATCGTTCCCAATCTTTTTTGCACTGATGACGGACGTGGATTTTTCCAGTGTAGGGAAACATCAGATTTTAGCCGCAAAGGAACAACAGATGCCATAAACATATTTCCGTCCGATATTGTAGCGTCATCGGAAGATATCCTTTGCTTATAAACGCTTTGTCCGGATGATCCATCGCAGCCCCATTTGCTGATCAATTTCTCAGGAAGAATTTTCACCTCATTTTCAGGAAGACTCTCCAACAACCGTTTTGCTGTATGGCCCATGAGATCCTGCAGATTGGCTTTCACAGAGACTTCCGTAAACTCCGTATGCAGTGGTCGTGAATTTATTTTGGCTTGCGTAATATGCTTGTATCCTGGTAAAACGTCAGCCCCGTGTCGCATCAAGGATGCCCGTAGTATCTCATATTTCTCTTTGGAAAGTTCTAAGTCCATAAACAAGGCCAAGACTTCTTCGGAACCATATTTTTTATTGTGTGCGTTTGTGGGCGTGGGAATGCTTTACTTAATCCTTTTTAGTCGCAGTGGGCTTGCATCAGTAACAGATTTTGTAATCTGCGACCTCACTCTTTCACTATCCTTTGTATATTTAATAGACAGCGCGTCCGATAAATGCTTCGTGGTCAAGTCATTGGTGGCCTCGGCAAGTTTCCTCTTTCTTGTGAAAATTGAACACTCCTCAATACTTTTTTTTGGCCTTCCTTTTGCTCCTCTGGTTGATGTGGTGGGTTTATCTACTGGCAATATATCCAGGATGGTGTCTTCATTAAGCCAGTCCTCGTATTTGGAGTCGAATTTCTGAATGGTTCGATTAGTTTTCACCCATTTTGCCTTAATATTTGCATATATCAGATAAAAATTATTTTTTATAATTTCGCTTCTCTCAATATTTCCGTATAAGCTATCAAGTTCTTCTAAAGCAGCTTCCGTGAAAAACTTTGGTGTGGTTGACTTTCTGAACAGTTCAAATAATTTTAAATTGTTCAACGCCATGTTTTCAATAACTCGCGGTTAGATGGTTGGTCAATAATAGCACAATCAGGTTTGTTGAAACCACGCTAAGTGTTTACACTTATGGGCGAAAATAAACTATGTTGCACTCAACGGTCACAGCTATATAATTTTATACGTAAATGAAAAATCTATAATATGATATTTTATTTTCTGTTTCATATAAATTATCAAGCATTTCCATACATTCGCAAACCCAACGGTGACCATTTTGAAAGTAAATTGCTTTTAAACATGTAAAATGTAAACTCCGTCCGCTGTCACCCGGTATAGGCATGGTTTTTCACTAAGTTTTTCCATTAATATTACGTTATTTTCAAACAAACCAACAACCCTATCCCATAAAGTAACTCAAAATCTTCACATTCCCGGAAAATTGAAACAATTGAGAAACGTTTAACAAGGATAAAAAGAAATTTACCATTGTCCCTTGATTTAGACTAAATATTGTGCTCCTAAAGTTTGCTTCAAGTTTGAAATAAAAAAGCTTCGTCGATCCTGTTCAACTATACTAGGTAAATGCTAAAATACCACGTAATTATTCACAAACTTTAGAAAGTAAATTTTGTACACTCTCAAAGAACTGTGCTCGTTTAAATATGAAATATCAGTTGAGGTTAAAAAAATGTAAACTCCGTCCGCGTTTTCCTAGCGACACAAATTGACGATACGAAATTGTTCTTTTTTTAAACAAATGTGTAATAGAATTCTCTAAAATTTCCCTATTTTTTTTTATTATTTTTGGGCAAATCGTTTGCTAATTACATATAAAAATGTGACAGTTTGTAAACTCCGTCCCTATGATTCGGTATTGTGGCAGCCGGTGCCTAGAGACGCACACACACATACACAACCATGCCAACAAAGAGACATCGGCGTTCATGAGAATGAGAGTTTAGTTTAGTAAGAACTGTCAACCAGTGTGCAACAATTGTCGGTGCAAAATAATAAACTAAAATAAATAAATCATTGAATTAAAGTAATACTTTCGAGTGAGCTTATTGGTGGGAAATTCCTGGGTTATTACAGGTATATTCAATATTATTTGTATTTTTAATTCATCGTGAAGTTTACATGACAGTTTCTATGAATTTAATTAATTGATTTACATTCATGTAAACTCTGTCCCTATACAATTGATTAAAATTAACTTAAATTTTTTTTAACTAAACTTGTAGTTGCAATATTTATAATTTATACTTATTCTGGTCCCATCTCTCGATTCTGATCGAAAAATAACTTAAAAAACCATATTTGAAATTGCCGAGTTTGAGAATCAAAAAGTGCAACATTTTTTATTTTCACCCTTATATAGTAGCTGTGCATGACGCAAGTTTTTACCACCATGTTTTGGTCATTGGTAAATTAGGTAGAATTTTCCAGTGGGCGCTTGGGTTCTTGTGGGCGGAGTCTTAACGGGATTGGACTGTGCGTGGTGTGGTGGAGTGGTGGCCTACCTGCCTACCTACAGGGCGGGTGACCAATCACATCGTGTACAGGTTCTAAAAATACGAATGCGTGTGGACTGGATGACAATTGTTGCGTCCATTTTATCACGTAATTTTGTTTTTCCAAGAATTGTTAGTTCTTTCCACGAATTCAGACAAAAAAGGGTTTTCATGTTGGAAATGATGGCATCCCATGCTGTCCGTACAGCTAATTTTCCCAATAATTCTATCATCAGTGCCAGTTACAGAAGTTTACGCGAGTTGTTTTTATTGTTTTACAAAATGAATACACAGTTGGTCTGGCCTGACCCATGTGTTACGAATGTGACTATAGAAACATGTGTATGACGGAGGGTTAATGATTTGATTTTTCCCACTCAAGAACCATGTCTTTTTTAACTCTTTGACCTCTAGAAGCCAAAGGGGCACTTAGAGGCAGATAAAACCTTTGGAATTATGTAAAGGAATACTCAAAGAACATATATTGAAAATATGGCAAATATAGAAAAATATAGATTTTTTTTATTTTCCGTCAAAGTTGAAAAATAGTGAAAAAACGGATAGTTTTTAAATAGTGTTTTACCAGGAGAAACACAAAGCAAACAGTTAATTTTTTTTATCATTATACATTTAATAAATACATCAATAAATACAAACAAAAAATAAGGCGATTCGTTTCCTATTTTTCGTGATATTACACCTGAAATCGCAACAAATTGACTAAAAATTGTGTGTTTTTTTGAAAACCGAAAGTCGGTCAACTTTGAACGGTTATATCTTCTAAACTAAAAATGTGATATTATTAAGAGTAACATATTTGAAATCGTTGAAAAGTTTCCTATAACATGGGTTTATTCAAAACTTCGTCGGCGCACATGAAAATTTTGATTTTTGCAACCTCGTTTGCTCTACGGGCGCCACTGTGCGTCGGTGGTGCAATGGTTACTGTGCGCGCCTCTTGTACAGGAGATCCTGGGTTCGATTCCTGCTCCGACCACCTTAAAATTTCTTTCGACGACGGTCACCTCGCTTAGTGACGGCGATACCATCGAGTACTTAGCCATGAAAAAGCTTCTCAACATACCGTTCGGAACCGGTGTAAAACTGTAGGTCCCAATCAGTGAGTATAAAAACTATGAAGCGCACAGCTCACTGGTTGTGAGAAGCTCTCCCCAATTCCTTCATGGGATGTAATGGGAAACCATTTATTTATATTTTTTATGAAACAATTTCTATATGTGGGAAACGGAGTGTCCAATCTTCAAACTATCAAATTTTTGAGCGTTTCTAAGTGTTTATTATAAAGTGGTCCAATTCGTATCGAAGAATTTTTTAAAAATAATTCGCCAAAATAAAATCGCTAAAACAAAAAAAGTGGATATACGAGGGCGGATCAATAAGTCCGTGACTTTTTGAATGAAACACGGTTTTTGTTTTGCAAAACCAAATTATTTTTCAACATAATCTCCTTTTAGCTCAATACACTTATTACAACGTTTCTCCAATTTTTCTACCCCTTCCAAAAAATAGGATTTTTCGAGGTCCATAAAATAGGAATTTGTTTGATCAATAATTTCATCGTTGGAGCTAAATCTCTTTCCACCAAGCCATTTCTTTAGGAATATGGCGGATGAGGCACCAATTCGTAGCCCAATGCATGGAATTTTGCCATTGAGACTACACACGTGTGCACCCGTGCGTTTATGGTCAATTGAGAGCAAACGCGGCACCCATCTTGCAGACAGCTTTCTTAAACCCAACTGATCATTTAAAATCAAAACCACACTGCCATATGAAATTCCTATGGCATCAACAATCTCACGCACTTTTACTCTTCGATCGGCCAACACCATATCGTGGATTTTTTCTGGACGGCCAATTGTATTCGCCTCAATTGGCCGTCCAGAACGTTCTGCGTCATTTGTACTTGTGCGACCACAACGAAAGTCAGTAACCTCTTTTTTACTATTGAAATCGATGGTGCAGAGTCCTCATAGTATTTATCAAGCTTTTCCTTGTTTTGATTGACGGGTTTTTTTCGCAAAAAATAATGTTTAATGAGCACTCGAAATTCACTTTTTTCCATTTAAAAAAATGCACGAGGTTGAATGTTTTGAACAGATGTTAAACGCAAAGTAAATGACGGAACTTGCGCAAAATTTGACAGTAGTCTATTAACAGGTGATTCTTGATGGGAGCAGGTTGTATTTCATATAACTACGAGGGCAGTTCGAAAAGTCACGGACTTATTGTAGTTACCCACGGCAATGGGGAATTACCCATCATTATTACCCATTACCTTCAGGGTAATGGATTACCCTGGTTAACCGATCCCCATTTTTGATCGAAAATATGAAAAAATTTCTATATCTCTAACTTTTTAAGGTTTCTAAGGGTTTTTCATAAAGTGGCCCAATTCGTATGGAAGAAATTTTTTCCAACAAATTGCCAAAAATAAGAAAATCGCTAAAATAAAAAACGACTATTGCTCGGAAACGGTGCGTCTGTCGCAAAAATAATAAATTGCTTATCTACGTAAGAGGCTTTAACCAGTGGATGCCGTTCATACGGCATCACTTATTGTAACCCATTACCCACGAAATACGAACCCTGGACTGTGTAAACAAATACGCCTACGCATATAATATCTTGATAGAAAAAAGTAATGAATATATATTAATTTTGTATATAGCGAAAGGAACTTCGTCCCAACCGGGTGTCCCACTGACACCTCTCTACTTTTTTTTAATATACTACAAAGGGCGCATACGAAATATATATTTTTTTAAATTTTCTATTTCTTATATTTTGAAAGAGGGCTTGTTTATTATCTGACCTTCGTACATAAAAAATTGGTTTCCAATTACATCCCATGAAGGGATTGGGGAGAGCTTCTCACAACCAGTGAGCTATGCGCTTTCTAGTTTTACACACACTGATTGGGACCTACAGTTTTACACCGGTTCCGAATGGTATTTAGAGAAGATTTTTCATGGCTAATTACTCGTAAGTGCCCCCGTCACTAAGAAAGGTGAATGATGTCGAAAAAAGTGTAAGGTGGTCTGAGCAGCGATCGAATCCACGTGCCATGTACAAGAGCCGCGTACGCTAACCATTGCACCACCGTCGGCCAAATACTGATGTACAATTTGATGTACCCGCTCAGCTGAGATGCCTACATGCTAAAAAAACTGTATTTTTTGTTGTTTGGATGCAAATATAACGTGTTTGTAGCTTGTCCAAAAATGTTATACTTGTGTCCAAAGAGATTGTGTTTGCTATTCAATATTGTATGTTGGGGACGCAGTAATTAATATGTTATAATTTATGTTTTTGTGACCCAAATTTGACTTTGTTTATTGAATACTGCTGAAAACAAAAACGTGTCAGACAACAAAGAAACATAAAAGCAGCAGAACTTCAATTAATGAAAACAATGCTTGCAAACATATACATGGTTCCTGCAATATGTTGCTGGGGCCATTATTTCAGCGTCTACAGCCTCAGCCACCTCACGAACTTTCATTATCCGATCACCCAATATGGATTTTTATCGACGATTTCTGGCGTGACAACCTATTTTGGCGGAACTGAATATTCAACGTCACTTGTACTGGTACGACCCCAACGGAATTCAGTAACCACCCAAAGTCCACAAAATCGAATGCGGATCCGTTTCGACACCGTTGCGAGTCCGCAAAACATAAAAAAATAAATGTGTGTTGTCGAATCCGTTTCGAACGCGTTACGAGTCCGTAAAAACATAAAAAGCAAATCAGTGAAATTGGGATTTGGCGGGTCCGTTTCTAACCCGTTCCGAGTCCGCAAAAATATGAAAAGCGAAAATTTTAAATTGCAATCGTCTCGTGAGGAAATCAAGCTCGTATTTCGGTCACAGGATGCCCGTACCACGCCCCCTCCACCCCTCACCATTTGGCTACAGATAGGTTTGCTTAAAACATTTAATGTCGCAGATTCATATCTGAGTTGGTAAAACACAAAAAATGAAACAAAAATTGGCTGACAACGAAAATTAGAACGACCCGGTTTCCACAAAATCCGCAAAAATTGATAATAATGAATCAGTCTTTAGTCAATTTTATTTAAACAAACACCAACCCGAAACGGATTCGCATGTGAAGTCCGTTGCAAGTTCGAGACGGACCCGAAAAAGTACACTCACAGAAAAATTCGGTTGAGACAGCCGAATAAGCCTTAACCGAATATAGAGGTTGTCACAACTACGCTAGAGGTCATCCGAATCATAGGTTATCTCAACTGAATTAGAGTTTAACACAACCTCATTAGCGGTTGCCACAGACGAATTATAGGTGGTCACAGACGAATTAGAGGTTGTCATAGACGAATTAGAGGTTGTCACAACCGAATTTAGATAGTGTCATAATGCATTTTTTTATTATTAAGAGATGATTTATTTTCTTGTATTATGATAAAAACAATTAAATAGCGAGAAACTAAAGTCATTTATATAGGGTAATCTTTAGAGTAACACATATGTTTTACATGCCACTTCCGATATTTTTTTAAGTCCCGACCACCATGTTTCACCGCACCAATTCGGACTTGTTGTATCTGTTGATTTAGGTTCTAAATCGTTTTATACCAGGGCGGATCAATAAATCCGTGACTTTTTGAAAGAAATACAGTTTTTTTTTTGCAAAAAAATATTATTTTTCAACATAATCTCCTTTCAGCTCAATACACTTAGTCCAAAGTTTCTCCAATTTTTGTATTCCTTCCAAAAAATAGGATTTTTCGAGGTCCATAAAATAGGCATTTGTTTGATCAATAATTTCATCGTTGGAGCTAAATCTCTTTCCACCGAGCCATTTCTTTAGGTTTGGAAATAGGAAATAGTCACTGAGGGCTTAATCCGGAGATTATGGCCGGATGAGGTACCAATTCTTAGCCCAATTCAAGGAATTTTGCCATTGAGACCACGTGTGCATCCGTACGTTTATGGTCAATTGAGAGCAAACGCGGCACCCATCTTGCAGACAGTTTTCTTAAACCCAACTGATCTCTTAAAATCGAAACCACACTGCCATATGAAATGTCTATGGCATCAACAATCCCACGCACTTTTACTCTTCGATCGGCCAACACCATAACGTGGATTTTTTCGACATTTTCGGGTGTATTGGCCTCAATTGGCCGTCCAGAACGTCCAGCGTCATTTGAACTTGTCAGTAACCACTTTTTTTACTACTGAAATCGATGGTGCAGAGTCCTCATAGTATTTATCAAGCTTTTCCTTGGTTTGATTGACGGTTTTTTTCGCAAAAAATAATGTTTAATGAGCACTCGAAATTCACTTTTTTCCATTTAAAAAAATGCACGAGGTTGAATGTTTTAAGCGCAAAGTAAATGACGGAACTTGCTTAAAATTTGACAGTAGTTTATTAAGAGGTGGTACTTGGTGGGAGCGGTGTTGCTTTTCATATAACTCTGAGGGAAGTTCGAAAAGTCACGGACTTATTGATCCGCATCTATACAGAACATTCCAGCTTATCTCAAACTACCGACCTTGAAAAACTTCAAAACTGTAGATATCTACTTGAACATTTTCTCTTAATAACCACAAACAATTCTTGATATCGCCGCAACAGCAACAATTATACATTCTTCAACTGATTTTTAATATAATATTTGTTTTTATAAATTTAAACGACAGGTTTGAGATATACACAATTATATTGTGGTAACCGAAAAAAATTAAAAATAATTCAGTTGTCCCAGTATTAATGAATATGAAATTCAGTTGTTCCAATAGAATTCATGAAAGATATTCGGTTACAACAACCGAATTGATGCCAAATTCGGTCGTTGAAACCGAATTAAGGCTAAATTCGGTTTTTGCGACCAAATAATTTGCTAATTGCAAATTCGGTTGTTACACAGGAATTGATGTCACATTCGGTTACTCGAACCGAATTTGGTATCAATTTTGGGTGTTGCATTCGAATAAATTTCAAATTCGGTTGTTCCAGACGAATTTTTAGAAAATTTAGTTGACAGAACGATAATAATTGAAGATTCAGTTGCCACTACAAAATCAATTATGAAACGAGATTGCTTCAACCGAATTTCAGTCGTGGGGACTACATTCGTTCGGAACAACCTCAATTCGGTTGTGACAACCGCAATTCGGTGGTAACAAACGAATTTACGGTTGCTACAAACTCTTCTCGAACAATTAGTTATCTGGCTGTAGAAAAAACGATCCGCATTTTCCACAGGGATTTTGTTTCGCTATGTTTCCTTAACTGATTTCCGTTTCGATCAAAATGTTCGAAGAAGCGAGTCCGTCTCGAATTCGAAACGGATCCATATGATACACTGGGCATTGAAACTGATGGCGCAGAGTCTTCATAATATTTATCAAGTCTTCCTTGGTTTCGGTAATTTTGTCCAGCTGCTTGAAGTGCAACCGAAATTCACTTGTTCACCATTTTCGACGAAATTCACGAGGTTGTCTATCTGCTTTCAATGGCTGTCAAACACAAAAGAAATGACGCAGCTTGCTGACAATTTTACAGTAGTCTATTAATAGATGGTAGTGTAGTGTGTGCCCAGTAGTTGACAGGAGAAGTGTTGATTTTTAATTAACCCGCCACCACTTTTGTTGTTGACAAATACTTCAATAGTATGGTTTTGCTATTTAGTTTATCTTGAATGAATTTAGCGTTTATGTCAATATGGTTGGTCCTTGTTGAGTATTTGTTGTTCATAGCTACTTGAATTGCTCCCATATTGTCACAAAATAAAATCATTCTCTTTCCAATTTTAGAATTTAGTTCATATTCAAGACTCTTCAATCATATGGACTCTTGAATTGCGGCAGTTATTGACACGAATTCTGCTTTTTTAGAGGATAACGCAACTGTTTTTTGTTTTCTTGTTGCCCAGGATATTGCTGAGGAATGAAAAATAAATACGTATCCAGTTGTTGACTGCCGGTCATCTAAATTACCTGCCCACTCAGCATCACAATATCCGGTCATATTGTTCTAGCTACTTTCATAAACCAGTCCTTTATTTATGGTGCCTTTCAAGTACTGCATCACCCGTTTCACGGCTTCCCATTGAACTTTGCCGGGATTTGTAGTAAAGAACCTTAAAACGTTTACCGCATGTCAAATGTCAGGGCGTGATATTTGTGCTGCAAACAAAAAACACCCGAACGCCTGCATGTATGGCACATTTTATATTTGCTTCTCTTACGAACTGTCCTTCGGCGAGATGTATCTCGATGATTTTTGATTATAATCCATTGGGGTCGATGTTGGATTACAGTCTTCTATGCCAAACCGAGACAACACATCAGAAATATACTTTGACATGCCTATCTTTATTCCATCTTTGTTTTGTGTAATTTGCATGCCAAGCAGTGTTGAAACTTCACCAATGTCCTTCATTTTAAATCTCTGCGATAGTTTATTTTTGACAGCTTTGATAGCCTTCATGTGGTTTGATAATATGAGCGGATATTGGTATGTAAAGCTTTTACTTGTCTATTTATTTGTAGTGTATACATTCTCCACGTAGAAGTCCCACATTTTCAGACTCACTGTTGATGGTTCCATTCCAGGCACGACCAGAATGTTTTAATCCGTACAAGGATTTGATGAAATTACAAACTTGTCCTGTCCCGTTATTGAAACCATCGGGTTGTTGCATATATATGTTTTCCATGGGGTTTCCATTCAAGTACGCACTTACATCCATATGATGTACAAATACAGGGTGTTTCAAAAGTGACCACCCTATTGGAGATGCTCTTATTTTTGCAAATGGCCGCCAATATTAAATCTGTTTTGACATTTGTGGACTAGACAGATGTAGAATACAAGTAAACAAGCCATGGAGCGATACACTCCCCAAGAACGCGGAATAATCGTGTCTATTTTTTTGCGTAACAATTCGTCTGTGGTGTGGCGCAGCTCGAATACCGTCGGCGATTCCCCGGCCGTCCGACACCGACTGCGCAAACACTGCGCCGTTTGGCCACTAACCTTGAAGAGTATGGGACCACGCGAGACGTTGGCAGGAGTGGCCGGCCCCGGAGCGCCCGTTCTGCCGAGAATATCGCCGCTGTTGCCGAGGATGTCAAGCTGTCGCCGGAAACATCGACCAGACGCCGTGCCTCACAATTAGCCATCAGCCGGTCGTCCCTATGGCGAATTTTGGTCAAAGACCTGCGCATGTTCCCATACAAAGTCCAGTCCGTGCATCAGCTGCTGCCTGTCGACCGCCAAACGCGTGTATCCTACGCCCAAGCCATCCTCAATCTCGTGGACGAAGTGGACGATTTTCCCACCAAAATCATAATGAGCGATGAGGCTCATTTCCACCTCAGCGGGTACGTGAACACGCAAAACTGTCGCTTCTGGGGCACCGAAAATCCACGAGTGATGCCCGAGGAGCCATTACACCCGCTCAAAGTGACTGCATGGTGCGCTGTTCACGCTGGAGGAGTCATCAGGCCATTTTTTTTCGAGAACGCCGCTGGTCAAACGACAACAGCGCTATAGGGCCATGTTAACCTAGTTTTTTCTGCCGCAATTCGACGAATTAGGACTGGAGGACATGTGGTTCCAACAGGACGGAGCAACGGCACACACTGCGGGTGCCACAACCTATATTCTGAAGCCGGCGTTCCCGGGTCGCCTCATCTCTCGTTTTGGCGATTTGCACTGGCCCGAAAGATCGCCCGATTTAACCGTTCCAGACTTTTTTGTGCGGTTTTTTGAAGTCCCGTGTATACATGAACAAGCCCGAGACCCTGGAATTCCTCAAGGTCAACATTCGACACGAGTGCGAGAATCTGTCGCCCGAAGTTCTCGCCGAAGTGATGAAAAATGCCATAAATCGAGCCCGTATGGTAATCAATTGTGACGGCGCCCATTTAACCGATATCATCTTCTTAACCGATATCTGGCCGTCGGTGGTGCAATGGTAGTGTGCGCGGCTCTTGTGCATGAGGACGTTGGTTCGATCCCTGCTCTGACCACCTTAAATTTCTTTCGACGACGGTCACCTCGCTTAGTGATGGCAACACTATCGAGTATTTAGCCATGAAAAAGCTTCTCAAAATACCGTTCGGAATCGGTGTAAAACTGTAGGTCCCAATTAGTGAGTCTCAAAACTAGAAAACGCACACCTCACTGATTGTGAGAAGCTCTCCTCAATCCCTTCATGGGATGTTATGGGACACCATTTTTTTTTTTATAAACGGAAAAGATTATAGAACAAGGTTATCACTAACCTAGCCGCGACAAACTGCCGTCTAAATTCAACATAAGTTGGCTTCGACTAACCCAGGGGGGTCAAGGGCCTTACAAAATGAGGATAAGATGTTTCTCCAACCGGCTCGATCTTCAGACGGAGCAACGGCACACATTGCGCTAGGCCACAACCGATATACTGAAGGCGGCGTTCCCGGGTCGCCTCATGTCTCGTTTTGGCGATTTGCGCTGGCCCGCAAGATCGCCCGATTTAACGGTTCCACACTTTTTTGTGGGGTTTTTTGAAGTCCCGTGTTTACGTGAACAAGTCCGAGACCCTGGAAGCCCTCAAGGTCAACATTTGGCACGAGTGCGAGAATCTGTCGCCCGAAGTTCTCGCCGAAGTGATGAAAAATGCCATAAAACGAGCCCGTATGGTAATCAATTGTGACGGCGCCCATTTAACCGATATCATCTTCTCAACTTAACCAATAAAATTTTAAAGGTTCAAGTAAACATAATCAAAAAACAGAATCGAAGTTTTTCATTTAGAAAAAAATGAGAGCCAAACAACATCGGATGACTTCTTTTGAAACACCTTGTATGTTACCCTTTGCCACCAGTGCAATCAAATGCCTCAATGAGTCGTACGTTACTACTGGAGAAAACGTTTCATTAAAATCTTAACCCTTAAAAGTTGCAAATAGCAATCGTATGACAAAACGCTCTGAGCACGTGCATCATAAAGAAAGTCAATCTTTTCGATGATGACACCAAAAATTATTAACATTAAAAACAGAAAGAGCTACTACAGTGAAATAACAGGAGAACCCCGAGGGGCCGGGGGCAATAAAATTAAAATTGCAGGATGTGGTTCCTCTAGCTCCGAGAGAAAGCTCTATCCGGATCTAAACAACTCTTCATTAAACTTCAATATCATTTTCTTTTATATGTTACCTGCAATATTGAAGGCGTTTTTTAAAATCGTTTGAATAAAATTAACAAATTAGGTTTTGTAAAATATAACATACGAAAAAACTTGCTATATCTGAAATATTTATGCGGTTTGCCCGAAATAATGAGGATGGTTGGTTGAAAAGGCTGCAAGACACCACGCTGTCTAGCACACTTAGGCTAAATATGCCCATTGTGATACCTGCAGTTTCCTCCATAGCAACTATTGACTAGTCGTCTAGCCGATTTGCCCTTTCAATAAATTTGTCTATAAGACCTACAGGAATATCCTGTAGGGCTATGGTGCTAACTAAATGTGTTCCGAATATCTTACTTCTCAGTCCTGCCAGAGCAGGGCAATCCAAGAGTAGGTGTTTCGTCATTTCCTCGTCCTCTTCCGTGCAGCATCTTCAGAGAGTGGAGTTCTATGTCCCAATCTTAGGGCGTGTTTTCCTACAAGACAATGTCCCGTAAGTGTTCCTATCATTGTGGATAACCTGTCTCTCGGCAAGTTAAGTAGTTGCCTAGTCCTCTTCCTATCCACACGTGGCCAGAGGACCCTGGCTTGTTTGCAAGTTGAAGTAAGTCTCCATTTGTCTTTGAACATATTATCGGCCCACTGCCTGATCTGCAAACGGAAGGTAGAGATTGGCATACTAACACCTTCTTTTGCCGGCAGAACCTGTGCCGTAGTACCTTGTCTAGCTAACGCATCCGCTACGCAATTGCCTGGAATGTCGCTGTGTCCCGGTACCCAGATGAGCCTGTGACGTCAGGGACGTAGCAAACATGACTTTCAGGGATTTTATGGCAGCCTGGCTGTCTGTGTAGATACATAATCTCCGGTGTGTTGTGACACTACTTTTCAGTTGTTCAGCAACCTCCAGTATGGCGGTAATTTCCGCCTGAAATACACTACAGTGATCAGGCAACTTGAAGGAGATATTTACATTTAGGTCCGGTGAATGGACCCCATGGCCTACTTGCTTGTCCAACTTTGATCCATCCGTGAAGAATCTGATACTATTGGTATCCCCTACCAGTGACTTTTCTCAGGTATTCCTGCTCGGAATAGAAGTCCTTAGATTTGTCTCTGGTAGAAGGTACGGAATACAGTAGTATGGTTTTACGGGAATAGAGTTGATCCGGTGTGCAAATCAGCGTGCCCGAAATGCCCCGATATCAAAACGCCACAATCTCGATTCTCACCAGGGATGTAGCGGCTGCCGATTCGGCCATGATATCAGGAGTACAGATATTTAGGATAGCACTAAGTGCAGTACCTGACGTCGTGCCCATTGCCCCACTAACGCTAATCAGTGCTGATCTTTAAATTTTCATCAAGAAATTCAGAATATATTTCTTTTGGAGGGACCTCCACCAAACTACGATGCCATAAGGAAATATTGGTCTGACTATTGCCGTATAGATTCACATGGTGATGTTAGGAGACAGTCCCCAGCGCTTTCCTATCGCCCCTTTACAGCAGTAAAGAGCAACAGACGCCTTTTTCACCCTCTCCTCCACATTCGGTTTCCAAGACAGTTTTCTGTCGAGAATTATCCCCAGATACTTGACCTTTTCCGTCAACTGTATCTGCACCCCATTAACCGACGGCAATTCAAATGCGGGTATTTTATATTTCCGAGAGAACAAGATAAGCTCGGGTTTTAGTGGGTTAAGCGATAGTCCGTTGTTAGCGGTCCAGTTCGAAATCAGACTAAGTAGGCTGGTTGTACGAATGCTAAGTAAATTGAGGTTTCTACCCGTACAGATGATAGCAATACTATCGGCATAGGCAAAGACCTGGCATTATGAGGATGTATTTTGCAAAACTTCTTTTTGAATTCTACATCTCTATTAATAGAGATACAACAATTCGTAAAAATTTTTTCTCTCAAAAATTTAAAACAAATGTTGCTCAAAGGTTTATAAAGATTAAAGGACATGGCCACATTATAAAGTTTCCACTTGTTGGATAATATCCAATCAATAGGTTACGGTAATTTGGTAGGGCATAACATCAAGAGGAAAAACAAGGGATGGTTCCTTTTTAAGAGAAACCCCATTTTATTTTGCTCTCTTCAGTTTTTAACATAATTTATGTCGAGTTTTTTCAAGGATTTTATACGTTACTTTTTGTTAGCAAAGGCATTTAAACAATTTAGCTAAACAATCCTATCGTCTTAAAATAGAATGAAGGGAAAGTAAAAAATGTACATGCGTATTTTGTATAAAAATAAGAATTTCCCAAGGATTAATAAACTTTAGTGACATCGCGTAAAGCACTTCATTTGAACCCTTGCAAATTCGTTCTATTAACAAAGGAATTTAATAAAATTACAAATGTATTTTGTCTTAAAATAGAAAGAGAGAGGGGCACGTTCGCACCCACGTAGAAGTAATGAAACGTTTATAATAAATGATGGTCATACGATCTAGATAATGAAAGAAGATTACGATACCGAATTGTAGTGTTTCCACTTTTAGGATAAATATCAGCTAAATAAAGACTAACACTTCTAACACTTCAAGGCCTTAACAGACCTTTAAGAAGCCAACATTTTCATACAACAATCGTCTGATAAACCTGTCATAGGTATAATGAATATAGCCCTAAGTGTATAAATAGTTTAGTTGTTGCCTGTGCGTCAAACATTTCATTTTATTTATTGTTTTCTATTAGCAAAGGCATTTAATACTCGTAAATATAGAAATGTATGTTGTCTTTAAATCGAAAGAGAAAATAATTTCTCACCCTCGTATAAGCAATGGAAAGTTTGAAATAAATGTTGATCATACGACCAAGGTGATGAAAGCAGATTACCAAGTAGGGGCACATCTAGGGAATGCAAAATCTCTTGTTGGCGAAGTTTGTGACTCTTCAAATCAGCGCCAAAGCGTTCTACGCCAGATTTGGAAATTGTTTGAAACTATTTCTGAGTTGGGAAAAATACAACTTTATATTTTTTGTAAAATTTGGATATACATAGGTCAAAAAGGAGTCGACCGTCGGTGGTGCAATGGTTAGTGTGCGCGGCTCTTGTACATGAGAACGTGGGATCGATCTCTGCTCAGACCACCGTACATTTCTTTCGGCGGCGGTCACCTCGCTTAGTGATGGCGACACTATCGAGTACTTAGTCTTGAAAATGCTCCTCAAAATACCGTTCGGAACCGGTGTTAAACTGTAGGTCCTAATCAGTGAGTGTAAAACTAGAAAGCGCACATCTCACTGATTGTGAGAAGCTCTCCCCAATCCCTTCATGGGATGTTATGGGACACCATTTTTTTTTATGTCAAAAAGGATTGCTTAGATATATCCGAAGATACCTCGCCGCAACGAAAATGATTTCATTAACCTGGAAACTTTCGTTACTGCTACGAATATGTTTTACGAATATGTATTACTACGATGAATATGTTCCACTGTTGCGATTAATATTTTTCATTGATGTAAGAAGCTGGTTTTGGAATTTAATCATCCATATGTGAATTATGTACAAATATTAACATCAAGCACCCTTTTTTGGCTTAACAGTAAACAATTCTTAAATTACAGCGACAAAAATTGAGCATCAATGACTATAAAAAAACTTGTAGAACATGCTTTATAGCAGTAACGATACAATCGTGGGGAGTATTACACTTTTCGTTCAAGCACTGTAGACCATCTAAAGAAAATGTCGCATCCCTACGAATAATTTTCAACGAATTGATACGAATATTTTACCAAAATATAAAAAATCTTTACATTTTAAAAAACTTTAAATAAAAAGACGTATTTTTTGAGATAGGCTGGAGCGATTTGTATGAAATGTGCATATCGGGTAGGTCTCAGAATCGCCCTACATCTATTTTTCATACCCCTAAATGAAAAGGGTGACCCACCCCTATATAGAATACAGATTTGTCCGACTGCGAAACACAGATTGTCAGACTGCGAAAAAAAACACACACACTGATGTAGCGGCAGCGAATAGTTGTCTTGTGTGGATGCGGAGCACTCTCAGAGCCACGAGAATAATAACGTGGTTATACGTATATAAAAATGAGATAGAAAGAGAGCAACGAAAATTGTGTGAACTTGTGTAGTGTATAAAAATGTATGTATGTTCATGTGTCTGTTGCTTTGCATTCTCTTTGTTTTTTATGGGAATAAAACCAAAAGTATTAAGCAAGAAAATAATGACACATGTGCTTGCACTGGTCTTTAAATAATTTTAAGTATTAATATTATTTAAATATGACGTCATCATATGATTGAACGCTGTTTTTTATTTTCCAATGTAACAGTTACTAATGTGTTCATAGAAATCGAACAGGTACCGTGTAACTCATTGGATTTTTTTTATTTTATTGAATTGTAAAGAACATATATGTATTCCGATTAAGTAGAGAATAAAATATTCGTCAAATGGCCCACGGCTCTGATGACATGCCATTACTCTTTTCATAAAATTGTCCATGACTTTTTCACAGATATGTGGCTGTATTCCACCGATGACCCTTTGGATCTCGGATTTAAGCTCAGGAATTGTTTCTGGTTTATTCGCACAAAACCCGAGATATCTTAAAACCCCAAAGAAAGAAATTGCAGGGCATTAAATCGCATGATCTTGGTGGCCAGTTGACATCAGCATTTCTTGAGATAATTTGTTTGGGCCGTCGGTGGTGCAATGGTTAATATGTGCGCCTCTTGTACATGAGATCCTGGTTTCGATGCCTGCTCTGACTACCTTAAATTTCTTTCGGTGGCGGTCACTTCGCATAGTAACGGCGACACTATCGAGTACTTAGCCATGAAAAAGCTTCTCAAAATACCGTTCGGAACCGGTGTTAAACTGTAGGTCCCAATCAGTGAGTATAAAACCAGAAAGAGCACAGTTCACTGATTGTGAGAAGCTCTCCCCAATCCCTTCGTGGGATGTAATGGGAAACCATTTATTTTTTTTAATTTGTTTCATGCGCGGTGTGACAGGTGGCGCCATCTTGCTGAAACCACATGTCATCCAGATCCATGCAGTCCAGTTGAGGCCACAATAACTCATGTTCCTGTAACGAATATGGTTTTCGCATGAATTATATGAGGATTTTCCGAGCCTTCAGATAGAAATGCCGTGCATTTGAAAAATTTTTGAAAAAACGAATTGCCGGCGCTTTCCATGGTCTGGAAGGTTTTGTGCGCATGAAGGGTGAGGTCAAAATTCGCAGCGTAGTGCTTCGTGAAATTTGAAGTTGTTGCGAACGATACCGAATTGCTGTTTTCGAATTTTTGGCGACAGTCTCCCTTAAAGCAGGAATGTTTTCAAGAGACCGTCCGGTATGTTAACGCTCAGGAGCCTTACTGTCAATAACCAACCCAGTTTATTCAAATTGGTTGACCACTCTTCGAGTGGTGGACACAAAATGACACGAAAGGTAAAAAGTGCAATCTTACTGAGACACCCTTTACAATACCCAAGTGCAAGAAGAAATTGCTGGATAAAAAATTTGTTTTGCTAAAGTATTCCATTATAATGGTTTGGAAATATCACGGGATTCCCGGGAAAGCGGGAACTGAAAATTAACGAAATTCCCGGGCGGGAATTTTTGGCCGTCGGTGGTGCAATGGCTAGTGTGCGCGACTCTTGTACATGAGATCCTGGATTCAAACCCGGCTCTGACCACCTTCAAATTTTCTTTCGACGGCGGTCACCTCGTTTAGTGATGGCGACACTATCGAGTATCTAGCCATGAAAAAGCTTCTCAAATTACCGTTCGGAATCGGTGTAAAACTGTAGGTCCCAATCAGTGAGTGAAAACTGGAAAGCGCACAGGTCAGTGATTGTGAGAAGTTCTCCCCAGTCCCTTCATGGGATGTAATGGGAACCATTTATTTATTCTCTAGGCACATCATATAAATCATGGGATTTATCTCGAAATTAATTATTGCATCAGAATGCAAGGATTGGGCTATGATGACCGTATTACGCGTCATATCCGATGATGAAATATAAAGAGGACAACATGAAGGAGAGCCTCCAAACTCCTTCAAAAGAAGTGTGTGTGAAGATCTCTTGATTTGGTAAACTTAACGTATCCTGTTGCTTATTATAATTTATGTCCTTTATGCCGATTGTCTGTAGACAATTTAAGTCAAGTAGAAACTATCACAATTACATCCCAATAAAAAAACCGTTTCCCATTACATCCCGAACGGTATTTTGCGAAGCTTTTTCATGACTAAGTACTCGATAGTGTCGCAATAACTACGCAAGGTGGCCGTCGTTGAAAAAAATTTAAAGTGGTCAGAGCAGGGTCTGAACCCATGTTCTCATATGCAAGAGCCGCGCACTCTAACTATTGCACCACCGACGGCCACATCCCAATAGTGAAGTAAAAAGTGCAGGCTTTCTAATTTATAGGCTCGCAGAGCAACACCTACAGTCTTACACCACATCCGAACGGCTAATCAGTGAAAACATTGATAATTCAGAAATTATAAATTGAAATTCGGAACTTTCAATTGAAATTCAGAATTTCTGTTAAAAATTCAGGAAATATCAATTGAAATTCAGAAAAAATCAATTATAATTTAATAAAATCCATTTGAAATTCAGATTGACGTCAACGTAATCGTCCTGATTGTTGTTATACACTTGTTACACTGTGGAAGTCGAAAAATGAGACAAGGCGAGAGAGGACGGTTGTACGCTAACTCGGGTATGAGGAATCGAACTGCTTTACTTTTATTGACTATTTTACAACCTCATGAGGTCAGTCGTTTTACACATTTTAATTAAACAAACAAATTAAACAAATTTCAACATATTATTCCAACTGGCTCTATCCTTCGCCTTTTCTCGCCAGTTGGTAACACCAAGGATACGGTGTCCTCTTTTCCTGCTTCCATCGGGTACGTTATCGAAAACCTTTCGCGCTGGCTCATCTTCATCCATTCTGATAACATGGCCCAATATGATTCGTCTAGCTATGTCCACGACAGAATATAGATTATATAGCTCTGCGTTCCAGCGACGTCGGTACTCGCCGTTTTCCCTAACAGGACCATATATTTTACGGAGAATTTTTCTCTCGAAAACTCCCAGGTGTTTTTCATCCGCTTGCGATATGACCCAAGTTTCGGAGCCAGATGTCAAGACAGGTAAAATGAGAGTCTGATATAGCTGGACTTTTGGCCGTCGAGAGAGGGCTTTGTTCCTAAACTGCTTGCTGAGCCCGAAATAGCATCTATTTGCAAGCACAATTCTCCTATATATTTCCAGGCTGACGTTGTTGTCCTTGTTCACGACGGATCCAAGGTAGAAAAATTCATCTATCACTTCAAAATTGAATCGGTTGTCAACGTTCAAGTGCGTACCAAGTCGAGAGGTTTCTCTAGTCGTTCACACCATCAATTTTGTCTTGCCCTCATTAACTTCGCTGATGCCTTTTCGATTCTTGGAAATACTGCAGTAACCTCGCAAATTTTACCCAATGATGTCTATGTCGTCAGCATACGCCAGCAATATATGGCTTTTTGTGTTAATGGTCTTGTTCGGATTTACTGCAACCTTTCTCATTATTATCTCCATTAAGATGTTGAAGAGATTTTACGAAAGTGTGTCGTCTTGTCTCAGTGCTCGCTTGGTACAGAATGGTTCAGTGAGGTCTTTCCTGCTGATTGGCCCGCATCATTCTACAGTGGAAAAGCAGTTTTGCCGGAATACCAAGTTCAGACATAGCTTCCAACAGTTTTCCCCGAATGGGGATATCGAAAGCAGCTTTGTAATTGACAAAAAGATGGTATGTATCGATTTGCTTTTCGTGGGTCTTTTCCAGGATTTGGCGTAGCGTGAATATTTGGTCAGTTGTGAACTTACCTGGTCTAAAACCACACTGATGGCACTGATGCCATGTTTACGGAACTTTGTTACAAGTGGATCTCGTTTAAGATGACTGAGTAAGAAGAGACGGAAATAAAGGAATATTTCTATGAAAAGACAGAATTTCCTGGTGTAATTGGGTGTGTCGATGGAACACACATTACGATTTTAGCACCACATCTGTCAGAGCGATGCAAATACTATAACCGAAAAGGATTTTGTAGTCTGAATGTATTGGTTGTAGATACAAATTAATCATATTTTCATTTTCATCCTATGATGAACTTTAATTCTTCTGATTTCTAACAGGTTTGTGATCATGAACTGAGGATCCGTTACCTTTTACCATATCATCCGGTGTCAGCGCATAAATAGAATAGAATTTAAGGCCATATTGCGGAGAAATGTTTGCAAACGGCGAAAGAAATACATGGCTTTTTGGTATATTAAGCATCCATATATGTAGTTCTCTAAGTCAATAATTATTCAGCCTTATTACGAGTGTCGTTGTCGTATTTCGACTACGACAGTTTTGTAAAAGATTAAAGATAACAACACGCCAACTTTGTTTTTAATCTTTTACAAAACTGTCGTAGTCGAAATACGAGAACGACATTCGTAATAAGGCTGATTACTAATTCATAAATTTAAAGGTGATGCAGGGTACCCCCCTTGACCCATACATGATTACCCCTTTTAGGGTTGCAGCAGAAGACAGTTCTGAGAGCCATTTTAATACCATACATTCACAAACAAGGAACGTAGTACCAACAATCGGTGTTTTAAAAAACAGATTCCATTGGTTGCTTGGTGCAAGGCAGCTCCACTACTCTCCACAAGAGGCTGGAAAGATTACGGCAGTGTGTGCAGCCTTACACAATATTTGTACATATTTATTTAAAGCTTGTCTGTAATGAATATAATGTCCCATTAGAAGAGCAGAGAATTCTGATGACGATACCCAGGGATATGATGCTGATATCACAGCTACCAATATATGGGCAACATAATAAATTCGTTAAATTTATAATATTAGCAAAGTTGAATATATTTATTTAATTCAAATATGAACGAAATCACAACGCTGTTCGTTCTTATAATAAAAAAACATTAAATAACCGAACCTGCCACCGATTCTTCTAAGTGTGGCAACAGCTTTTGCTTAAAGGTACCTCCGCCAGTGTCTTGACTCTTTGAAGACGAGCATTTTCCTAACACCAGTCTTTAAATCCGTTCAAACTTTCACCCAACCTTCAGATTCGCGTGAAGGAGTGCCAGTAGTATTAAGCTTTCGTTTAACATCGCTCCATTTTTCTTAAATCTTTGCTCTCACCTTGTTTTTATGGTATCCCTTTGCCAATGGCTCGTGTTGCATCATAAAGTTGACAAGAGTTTAAAATTATTTGGAGTTTTTATAGAGTCGGAAATGGGTTTCCACTGCGCATCAGGATCGTCATCGGGAGGTGGTGGGTTCTGTGCCAAAAGTTGCGAGAGCTTCCTTGAGTAGGCTGTGGCTACCTCTGGTGATTGCAGCTTTCCGATGTCCAGCTTCCTCTGCGTCTGGTTTCGTACGATTTTCGATCTACTCAATCTTGTGCGAACCTTTGCTGCTATCAGGTAGTGATCAGGATCGATGTTAGTTCCTCTGATCACTCGTACGTCCATTACACTGGATGAGTGCCTTCCATATATTACCACGTGATCAATTTGGTTCTTAGTTCTTTGATCAGGGGATACCCAAGTAGCCTTGTGGATGTCTTTATGCTGGAATTTTGTACCACTAATGACCATGTTTTATGCCGCGGCAAAGTCAATCAGTCTCATACCGTCGTCGGAACTGTCAGCATGTAGACTGAAATTGCCAATAGTTGGGTTAAACATATTCTCTCTTCCTACTTTGGCATTAAAATCTCCTAGTACAATCTTAATGTCATCGCTGCCCTGGTCATACGTTTCCTCTAGGAGCTCATAGAATATGTCTTTGGCATCATCATCTTTCTCTTCTGTCGGGGCATGCACACAAATTAGGGAAATATAAAAATATTTCGCTTTTATGCGGATTGTGGCTATTCGTTCACTCACAGGATTGAACCTAGAGACTAGATGTCGCAGTCTTTTGCCAACTACAAATCCGCAACCAAATTCATGTTTTTTTTCATGGCAACTGTAGTATATATCGCAGTTTCTTTTTCTTGTGCAGCCATGTCCTGTCCATCGCATTTCCTGGATAGCGGTAATGTCAGCCTTATAACTTTCGAGGACATCTGCCAGTTGGATACTTGCACCGGATCTGTATAGAGTCCTTACATTCCAAGTGCATATCCGTAAATCGTGGTCCTTATAACGTTTGCGGGGGTCGTCAACAAATAGGGGTTGTTTATGTTTTCTTGTTCGTTTACGTATTTTCACTGCCATTATGAACGGTGGCGGGAGGCCAACTCAGCCCACCGTGTTTTTGCATTTTACCTACTGCCAGGATATTTGATTTGATCCCATTATGGATCAGACACGTAACCTGGACTTTCTTCTTTTAGTTTCTATCCGCCGTTGGCCCGTATGTTTGGCTCATCCGCCTTCTAAGGACAAAAGAATATGCCCGATTGTTTGATGAACTTCAGTGACATCAGTCACCTACTAAACCTGATTATGAACGGTGGCGGGAGGCAAACCCACGCCACCGTGTTTTTGCATTTTACCTACTGCCAGGATATTTGATTTGATCCCATTATGGATCAGACGCTGAACCTGGACTTTCTTCTTTTAGTTTCTATCCGCCGTTTGCCCGTATGTTTGGCTCATCCGCCTTCTAAGGACAAAAGAATATGCCCGATTGTTTGATGAGCTTCAGTGACATCAGTCACCTACTAAACCTGATTTGATGCTCATTTGTTTCGCCTTCTCACTCTAGTTAGCTAACGGAGGTTTCCGAAAAACCATTGCCCAGGACATACTGCGTGGAAGTAGTGAGCTGCTTGGACTGCCCAATGAAGGAATCATTTCCCAAGTGAATGGCAATCAGAAACTTTCCACCTCCACGGACAGTCCCATGTCCCATTTAAATATTTATTTGTCCATATATTTGTTTACAATGTTTTCTTAAGTTATTCTAGATATAATATTATCTTCTTTCCCAACGTCTTGTGACTGTACTAGGAATACAAATTTTCACAGTAAATTTAAATGCCTGTAAGACCAGCCCATTTACACTCTTGCGTTAATCTATTAATTCTACTCACTTTAGTTTACCCGGGAAAAGGTCCATAAAACCCGGATCAAGTATTTAGGTATATCATCACACATTATATGGATAAACAAAACTCAACTTAGTGAGAATTGTCTCAACACTCCTACTTGTGCGAAAACATCCACAACAAACACTTTGCCATAAGCATCAATATTCACACAATTTCTTTCCTATGCATGCTTTCATCGAAAGTCATTGCATAGATGTAGTTTCAAACAAGAAACAACGATTGCCATGATATTGGCGTTACAGTGTTCCGTCTGCGTGTTCTTTCCGTTTAAGTTTATGTTAGTCGATCTTTCAGTTGTTATGTTCTTTATTGTAAAAGCCCACACTGAGAGGCAAAAATAAATGGAATTTTCTTTTGTCGTTTTGTTTTTGCGCTCGGCGGGTTGTTACGTCATTGTGTTATTATATACATATGTAGGTGCACCAACTAACATTATAATTAACTGGACTAATCGAAATTTTACTTACACTTAACGCCACCAAATTATACAATTTATAGAATAATAAAATGTGTCCACGGAAATGACTGCAGTAACTTCATTTACGTACATATACACCCCGCGAAATAAATATAAAGGCAACACCATTTTTTGTTTTTTCCAAATGTTGTGAGGAATTTTCAAGTTTTTATTTTCTATTGAATTAGTCCTTTCAAAATTAAATACTTTTCATCAAAAATACTTTGAGTATGACTTCTTCAAGGTGAATCAACAGAAATAAACTAATTACTAGTGCGAAATATTTATAAAGGCAAAAGGTTTATTTAAATATTCTAAAAATTTTCGTAAGATATTTGATCTCCATTATCGCTGATAACTTCTACCGAGTATCTTGTCTTGTCGTGGCCGTCGGTGGTGCAATGGTTGGTGTGCGCGGCTCTTGTACATGAGATCCTGGGTTCGAACCCGGCTCTGACCACCTTCAAATTTTCTTTCGGCGGCGGTCACCTCGCATAGTGACGGCGACACTATCGAGTATCTAGCCATGAAAAAGCTTTTCAAATTACCGTTCGGAATCGGTGTAAAACTGTAGGTCCCAATCAGTGAGTGAAAACTGGAAAGCGCACAGCTCAGTGAAGTTCTCCCCAGTCCCTTCATGGGATGTAATGGGAACCCATTTATTTATTTTATCTTGTCATTGAGTTTATCAACGAATGAATATGCGCAGGATCAGTTATCTTCCATTTTCTGGCATTGCTACTCTTCGACCCTTGATATTCTTCAACTGGCGTCCTGGGTGGTAAACTTGGGTAGGTAAAATATACCAGAGATTCTCTGTCGGATAGAGATCAGAACAACGTGCATGCCAGTCGAGAGTTTGTATTATTTCTGGACTCCAGAAACTTTGGAGTTTTCTTAGACCGATGTACTGCTGCGTTGTCCTGCTGGATGATAAATTCTGGGACACAAATTTCCTCTCCAGAACTAACTAAGACGACATCCAATAGTCGAATATAGTACTCGGAATCCAGTTTTGTGAAAACGAAACATATTGGAGTGGTTCCTCTATAACTCATACCTGCCCAAACCATAAAGGAGCCACCGCCAAAATTTCGCCGCTGTCGAATAATTTTGAAAAAATCTCTGGAACGCCAATATTTGTGCGAGCCATCAGGTCCATCTAAATTAAATGTTTTCCAACGGAAAATATTACCCCTCATTCAAAAATATTTCAGCGAATTTAAATCAGTCTCATTCGTGTCTTGGCATGAGACCAAGATCTGCATACTTTTTCCCATATGACAGTTTTAAGTCGCGTTTCATTATTTGCTGAACACGACGCAACCCTTATCCCAAGCTCAATTCAGCAAAAATTTCCCTATCGCCGAAGTTTTCTTTAACAGTAACCATTTTGATCTCTCTTTTGATGCTGCCACTGATCAGTGGTGTCGTTCCAGGTCGTTTTGTGTTTCCATCTTGGACACCCTATTTTATAAAATTGTCAATGACACAGTTAGATCTTTTCAATCGCCTCGAAATTTCTCGATTGGACAGCCCTTCATCATGACAATCTTCAATTTTTCCCTTTTCTTCTTTACTCAGGTACTTTCCACCAGGTATTCCATATAAATTATTTTTTTTTAATTTGACCTACGTTAATTTTAAAACAATAAAATAACAACCAAAGAAAACTCACTTCTGTTTAAACTCCTATTTCCTACTGTTCGAATTCGGGATCTTTTCCATGTTGCCTTTATAAATATTTCGCACCAGAAACAGAAAAAACAACGTCACTTTTCATTTAACTTGTAAAAGAGATCGAACGGTTACATTCTCTGACATAATATACCTAATGACACATATATGCATTAAAATTCTACATCAAAAGCCCAGTGCATTGAAAGTACCGAGAAAAACTATACTGCCTTTATAATTATTTCGCTGGAGTCGAATTTCGACATCTGTAATGCCGTATTTAAAAAACGACAAATATTCGACGTGACAACGACATGCATAATAAGGGTGAATATCAGAACTTCTAAACTATAGGTCCGATTGTTTTAGCATGTACTAAGTATTTGGAGGGGAGGAGCCAGGTTTTCAGCATGTGGTAGTTAGAGGCACCTTGTTTCAACCTACGTTTTCTGTAAATCTTCGTGCGTGTTCGTGCCTTCCTTTCGTGAGCGTGAGCCAAATCTTACTCACGTGACCATCTCTAGTTCAAACCCCGTTCTTATGTACAAGAGTTACTAACTGTTAACCATTGCACCACCACCAATCACTAATTACATGATATCATTAACTAAAACTTAGCATTTCTTAAAATTTTAATATTATTTTAAACGTTGGAGTCCTTTTCTGAAATTCCCAATTTAATATTATTGACACACAATATAGTGAAACATTTCATCTTCTACTTCAACTTTAAATCGAATTATTTTACAAAATATAAATAAATACAATTTCGATCATGACCGAATTCTTTTGAACATTCTTTTGATCAGTCTCTACTGCCATTTTTAGAAATGGGTTTTCCTTAAATGATTTTGACAATAAATACCATTGACATACAAAACAAGTCTTCTTTGGAAATCTTCGCAGTTGAATTTAAATATTTAACTATTAAGCCGCCAAATTCTATATCATTAAACATCTTCCCCGACTGGAATGGCATGGATATCGCAAATTGGTTTTTATTGTTTGATAAATAATAAAAAGTGAATTTAAACAAAAGAATTTTCGAAAATTGTTATTATCATTATAGGATTGAATTGAATGGAATTGTTCGTTCAACTGCTGTTTCAAGCAATATTGTGACAACAATAGCAACAACTAATTCGAATATTCGAAACAGCAAAAACAACCAACAACCCAACTCGTAAAAACGTGATCAAACTATAAAATGTGCTAAAGATGCAAATCAAAAGTTCGTTTGAATTTGTTGTTTTTGTCAGTCCAAAACTTGAAGTATTTTTTCCTTTTTTTGTTTGCATCAATTCTCGCCTGCAGTTACATTAATTGAATTTTAAATTGTTTCATTATATATATATATATTTTTTTTTTTCATTTCAATTTATTTCCCCCTATAAATCGAGTACAATCGAACGAACGGACGCATGTAACATTTGGGCTATAAGAAATTGCTATAGCGCCAGAAATTCAAAAATGCTAATGCGATTATACTCATACCATGGAATAGTAATACCGAGTGCATTGATTGTTCGGTATAATGAATTGTTTCATCTGTCTCTTGTGTTGGGCGAAGTATCTTGAAAATTGTATAGAATGCAACAGTTGAAAGAAACTGCTCAAGTCTAAAGTCTATCTTATCTATGAGTATAAATGATTGATCGTAGAAGAAAGATGTCTACAGTGGCTGTCGAAGGAATCATTATGAGACTGCTATGCAAATATGTCGCTTGTCTTTGAGATGATCTGGGATTTGATTTAATTAAACCTACAGTACAATGCTGTTGCAATAGTTACACACAAACAGTAAAAGCGAGTGATATGGTCTGAATGGCGGTGGACATCCGTGATATTGTTATGCTCCTGCATATCACTTGGAATATACAAACTAAGCGCAGAGTCAGGTTCTTAAATTAAATATATAATAAATATGTTCCCATTGAAGGGATAGCGGAGAGCTTCTCACAATCAGTGGGATGGGAAAATTCTAATTCTACACTCACTGATGAGGACCTACAGTTTTACATCGGTGCCAAATGGATTTTTATAAAAGCATTTTCATGGTTAATTACTCGATTGTGTCGCCATCACTAAGTAAAGTGACCGTCGGCGAAAAATGTGTAATGTTATATTGGCAGAGCAGTGATCGAATCCACGTTCTTGTGTACGAGAGTGGTGCACACTATCCATTAAACCACCGACTGCCATTGGTTACTATTCCCACTCAAATTCAAAAATATCAATCTAAATAAAAACAAATTAATGAAATTAATTAAAACCCAATTGAAATTCAAAGAATTCACTTTAAATTTAAAAATTTCTTTACAAATATAAAATATATTAATGTAACTTCAAAAAAAAAACATCAAAGATAAATTTAAATGTATTTCAACCGCTTTTGATTTCCAATTAATATTTGAATTTCAATTGAAATTCAAAAGATTTCAATTGAAATACAAATATTAATTGGAATCAAAATTAATTGGAAATCAAAAAATTGGAATCAACAAATAAACCGTCGGTAGTGCAATGGGTAGTGTACGCGCCTCTTATACTTGAGATTCTGGGTTCGATCCCTGCTCTGACCATCTTAAAATTTCTTTCGACGGCGGTCACCTCGCATAGTGACGGCGACACTATCGAGTATTTAGACATGAAAATGCTTCTGAAAAATACCGTTCGGAACCAGTGTAAAACTGTAGGTTCCAATCAGTGAGTATAAAACTAGAAAGCGCACAGCTCACTGGTTGTGAGAAGCTCTCCCCGATTCCTTCATGGGATGTAATGGGAAACCATTTATATTTTTTTTTAAATTGGAAATTCAAAAGATTTCAATTGAATTCACTCAAAATTTAAAAATTCATTTTTAAATATCAAGTACAGTAATTTAAAATCAAAAACATTATATGTAAATTAAAATTTGTTACAAATCTTTTGATTTCCAATTGATGTTTGAATTTCAATGTGCATCTTTTGAATTTCACTTGATACAATTCGGTATTATTTTAAATTTCAATTGCTGTTTTTGAAGTAATTGATGTCTTTATAATTATCCACTAAAAATTAACATTGAAATATAATTTGGTATTATGTACGGCAACTGGTGCCAGTTGTCGTAGATAACAGTGTTTTGCTGTTGATAACAGAGTTTTGACACTACGGTAACTGTAAATCTGTGGTCACAAACAATAACAGCCTAAGTCGATTCTAAAATTTTTCAGGGAGAGCAGTTTAAAGTTTTATATCTTTACTGGAAATCAGGTGTCGGAGTTTTTGTGATAACTTTGTTACAGATAACAAGGAATCGAATTCTTTTACTTACTTCTTAACAAAAAAGAGTTTCTTATTTGAGCACGGTGACATCTCAAAAAAAATTTTTAAATTTTGTCGTAACTCGAGTTAGGCTGTTATTGTTTGTGACCACAGAAATATTGTAAACAAATAATAGGCCCAGTTCTGTAAACAGAATCCAGACAAACATAAAACGTTTCAGACTATTTGGGGTTCTGTAAAACAATTCAGAAGAAAAATATCAGTTTTGAATTAGAATGCAAATGCCTTGTGATTTTAAAAACAAGCAATTCAGAACAAATACATTTCATGTTTTAAGAGCATCAATATTATAGACTTTTTATTCTGAAAGAAAATTCTGATCACAAATGATTCTGTATGCAGAACGGGGCCGAATAAATCTAAAGTAGCTTTAAGGAAAAACAACGAAAAACTTCTTTAATTACAAAGACGATGAGGTCAGTGGAATTATTTTTTGATGAAAAGACAATGTACAAAACGTGGCATCTTTTAGGAACAGATGTAGTTTAGATCCTCTCCAAAAAATTATTTTTGTTTTAAAAAACGGTGGCGACTCCTATTTTCGGAGTTATGGATTCCTAAAGTTTGAGCGTCCTGGAGGACGTTACATTTGTGGAACCATCTTAAGTGCTCAAGGTAATGTCTTTTTCGAGTAGAGCACAACAAAATAAGCCAAAAAATTAAATAAAAAACTTGCTTAGTTATCGAGATATTGAATGATTAATTTTTAAAAATTATCGAATATTTAAAAAAAATTAACCTAAAAGTTGTAATAAAGTTTTAGTTATAAAACTTTCTGCGCGGCCGGTCTTAGGGATATTCTCTTCTGGATCTTCGCGGCTTCGGCATAGTATTATCTGTGTTATAACATTGGCATGGCTCAACTTACGTTGTTGGTGTTTTTGAAGGAAGTGGTACATCTAATTAAAAAAAAACATTTGTATGATATGGATCATTTAAAAAACGACAGAGGAAGAAAATGCCCAAAATAAAAACTGGTTTACTCGAAAGCGAAGTTTCCTGGTGTTGTCGGATGTATGCATGAGACACACGTGTCATGGGGCCGAAGGAAGAAGTTCGCCATTTATACATAAATAGGAAGGGATACTTTAGTTCGAATGCTTTGCTGGTAAGTTATTATAAAATAAAAAATAAATGGTTTCCCATTACATCCCATGAAGGAATTGGGGAGAGCTTCTCACAACCAGTGAGCTGTTCGCTCTATAGTTGTATACTCACTGATTGGGACCTACAGTTTTACACCGGTTCCGAACAGTATCTTGAAACCCTTTTTCATGGCTAAATACTCGATAGTGTCGCCGTTACTATGCGAGGTGACCGCCGTCGAAAGAAATGTAAGGTGGTCAGAGCAGGGATTGAACACAGGATCTCAAGTCTCGCCAGTTGGTAACGCTACTAGGTTCTATTTTCGGTGGTGCAATGGGTAGTGTGCGCGCCTCTTGTACATGAGATCCTGGGTTCGATCCGTGCTCAGACCACCTTAAAAATTTCTTTCGGCGGCGGTCACCTCACATAGTGACGGCGACACTATCGAGTATTTCGAGTATTATCGAGTATTCGGTATCGGTATAAAAACTGTAGGTCCCAATCAGTGAGTGAAAACATCAGAAAGCGCACAGCTCACTGGTTGTGAGAAGCTCCCCCCAATCCCTTCATGGGATGTAATGGGAAACTGTTTTTTTTTTAAATTATGATTTCCTTTAGAACCACAGCTTTTGACTCCTTATCGTTCAGCTGAACGTTTTTTTGTTTTGTTTTAAAAACTATACTTTACTTTACTTTTATTGACTATTTTACAACCTCATGAGGTCAGAAGTCTAACACATATTCAGCCTTATTACGTATGTCGTCGTATTTCGACTACGACAGTTTTGTAAAAGATTAAAGATAACACGCCAAATTTGTCTTTAATCTTTTACAAAACTGTCGTAGTCGAAATACGACAACGACATACGTAATAAGGCTGATTATTTAAACAGATTTCAACATATTCTTCCAACTGGCTCTATCCTTCGTCTTTTCTCGCCAGTTGGTAACACCAAGGATACGGAGGGATTCTTCTTCCTGGTCTTTCCAGCGGAGTCTTGGTCGTCCTCTTTTCCTGCTTCCATCGGGTACGTTATCGAAAACCTTTCGCGCTGGCTCATTTTCATCCATTCTGATAACATGGCTTAGCCAACGCAATTGGCCCAATTTGATTCCGCTAGCTATGTCCACGTCAGAATATAGATTATATAGGTCTGGGTTCCAGCGACGTCGGTACTCGCCGTTTTCTCTAACAGCACCATATATTTTACGGAGAATTTTGCTCTCGAAAACTCACAGGTGTTTTTCATTCGCTTGGGAAATGACCCAACTTTCGGAGCCATATGTCAAGACAGGCAAAATGGCAGATGAGACAGGCAATGAGAGTCTGATATATAGGGCTTTGTTCCTAAACTGTTTGCTGAGCCCAAAATAGCATTTATTTGCAAGCACAATTCTCCAATCTATCTCCAGGCTGACGTTGTTGTCCTTGTTCACGGCGGATCCAAGGTAGACAAATTCATCTACCACTTCAAAATTAAATCGGTTGTCAACGTTCAGGTGCGGACCAAGTCGAGAGGTTTCTCTAGTCGTTGACATCATCAATTTTGTCTTGCCCTCATTAACAGCAAGACCCACCTTCGCTGATTCCTTTTCGATTCTTGAAAATACTGCAGTAACCTCTCGCAAATTTCGCCCAATGATGTCTATGTCGTCAGGATACGCCAGCAACATATGGCTTTTCGTGTTGATGGTCTTGTTCGTTTTTACTGCAGCCTTTCTCATTATTTTCTCCATTAAGATGTTGAAGAGATTGCACGAAAGTGTGTCGCCTTGTCTAAGTCCTCGCTTGGTACAGAATGGTTCAGTGAGGTCTTCCCCACTTTCACTGCTGATTTGGTGTTGGTCAGCGTCATTCTACAGAGGCGGATCAGTTTGGCCGGAATCCCAAGTTCAGCCATAGCAATCAAAATTACAGCCACCAAAAATTTGTGATTGCCAACATAACAGCGCAAGTGAAGTTACCAACTGTCAGTTGCCAGTTGCCATCTGTAATACCTTTTTTGCGACTGGCAACGCAACTGAGGTTCGGTTACTATCGATAATCGTCCCATTAAGCTTATGTTCTTAGTGTGTCCTTTGGTTTTGTATGTATTTTATTTTATTTTATTTTCTTATCTATATTATATACTATTAAATCAATTTGTTTTCGAGGATTTATATGCCGTTCACTAACCAAAATCCTTCTTTACAGATCCTTATTAAAACTGAAACCCAAAAATTATTAAAAAAACAAATAATAGATTTGTTATCCAGTTTTAGTTTAATTTTTCGTTTCCTTTTCCGATTTTTAAATTTAATGTTTCACAAAAATTTCGAAGTGTCTTTTAAATATTGAATCTACTGTACTTCTCGTTACGCTGAAAACGAAAACAGAAATATATGGAATTATGTCGATTTAAAATGAATAAATTACATTTATCCAAATGAAAATAATTGATTGAATTTCAGATATTCCAAGAGTGTGATGGCTGCGTGCGAGTGTTTGTGCAACAGTCAATCGTCATCCAACGCACAGAGGTAGAAAGTTCAATGAAACTCAATGAATTTTCTCATTAGCCTCAATTGATTTTAAATCGATTAAAATATGTAATACACAAATGCAATACGGTCAGTTTGTTCAAAACCTATTCAAAAAAATTATAATAAAACACAATGTTCTGATTTTTTTTACATTATAAGCATCTTTGTGACCACTTTAATTTAAATTAATTTATACAATAGGTAATAAGTGTGTATAACTTGTATTTTTAACAAATATAGTACGTGTGTTGGACTATATATGCATACATTATAAGTAATAAGCATAATTTTGTTATACACATTTCATGTTTCATCTATTTAATAATAATAATAAATAGGATTTCTTTTCCATTCTGTTTTTTTCAATGTTTATTTTTATTTGTTGTTCTATTTTGAAAAATCTATAAATATTCCCTAAATTTGTGTTCGATTCGAAGCCACAGCATTCAGTTTATAGTCCATTTTGGTTTTATTTGTAACTCTTCTGTTTTATATATTTGGTTTTTGCTTTGTGACAAAATTATTTGTTCTTTAGTTAAATTTGTAATATAAAATTTAATAATATTTAACACATTGCACTTTCATCAATATTTGTTATGATTTATAAGGTGTGTGAAAGAGAGAGACTAGGTGCTCTTGAGCTTAGGTTTGAACTAAAACAAAACTTAAAATTCTAAAATTAATACAATTTGACTAAATAATTAATGAAAGTGAAAGTAGGAGGAGGGTTAATCGAAGTGAATCAAGACAAGAAATGCCATATCAGCTCTCCAAAAAAATAACACAATAAATTGTTTTCCATCGGCCTTAAACTTCCTGTATATATCCATAGAATAATACATTTGAAGAGTGGCCATGGGAGTTCCAGATTCAACAAATACTCGTTGAAAGTCACTGGGCTAATTGGAGTTTTGAAACAGTTTTGAATTTGTCATAGAGATATACTAAAGAGAAACCATGCGTGTTTCAGTTCCACCAAATTCCCGTTGAAAGTCACTGGGCTAACGACAGATTTGATACGTTTTTTTTCTGCCAGAATTTGGATGTAATACGATTAAAAATTAAAGAAAATTGTTGAGTTCTTCTAATCAAAACTATTTTATTATGTATCAAGCTTTTTTAAAAGTCATAAGTGTCAGTAAAAACAAATTTAATTGATCAATTGTTTAAACGAACGTGCAACTTTGAATAGTTCTGTAATTAAGCTTGAAGAGTGTGCCCAATACCTGGGTCTAATTTTGGATAGTAAGCTTTGTTTAAGACCCAACATAGTGGAAAGGGTGAAAAAGGCCACGATTGCCATATACACCTGCAAGATGGCTATATAAATGGGGTCTTTCTCCGAAGATTGTTCACTGGATCTATACAGCAGCGGTGAGGCCAATACTGCTCGATGGAGTTATCGTGTGGTGGCAGGTGCTTGAGAAACCCACCTATTGTGTCCTAACTAGGATGCAGAGAATGACGACGATGTGCATCACGGGTGCTCTGCGTAACACTCCCACTTTTGCACTGAATGTAATGGTATACTTGTTGCCGGTAGACATTATAACCATGCAGACTGCATCCATGTCTGCCATCAGGCTAAGGCAACCCTCACAATGGGGCATGAACGGAGTCGGTCAAGGAACAGTGCTGGAAGGTAGTACCAACATCCCTGCATTTGTCGACTACTCGAAAGCGGAACCACTATTCGATCGGAAATGTCAAACTCTCATACCGGAAACGGATTCTTGGAACAAACGAGTTCCTGATAAAGAATGATAAGTGAATTTATACACGAATGGTTTGAAAATGAATGCTAAGGTAGGCTACGGGGTGTACTCTAGGGAACTAGGGGTGTCCATTTCTCATAGATTACCTGATCTTTGCAGGCTGTAATTTTCATTTATTTATTTATCCATTCGTAACATAAGATTTTGGCTATTAGAGAAGTGACAAACTAGCTAAGGAATAATAGTCCAACAGTTTTTGGGGTCAATGTCTTTTCTGACAGTTAGGCGGCCATCAAGTCCCTGGAATCGGTTTTCCTGTATTCAACACCTGTCCAGGACTGTCGCAGTGTCTTAACGATATAGCCCAGTGGTAGGATATTCACATCATGTGGAAACAGGGGCACTCCGGGGAACAGCAGAGCGGATGAGCTGCTTAAACTATGTACCACCTTAGAGGTTCCACAGGAATTGGAACGTGTTGGCATGCACCTTGGGAGATGTAACTATATGCTGTAATAACGCTCCTATATGATGATGCAGGAGAGATGGACGAGGTGCATAGATTATGTACGCTCAAGACAAATCTGGTCCATAGATGATATCAGGAGATCCACGAAGCTTGTCTGTAGCCAGGCCCAAGATATTAACGCTTGTTTCTGTTTTTACGAGACACTATCTGATTGGTAGACATGCGGCAAGACTAAAGGCCAGGGAAAATTACTTGTGTATAAGCTGTAAAGATGAGAAAGATGATGAATCCATTGAATACCTTCTATGCATGTTTCCAGCACTAGCCGGCAGAACGATGTACACTATGGGATCCTACCTATTTAGGGACCTTTGAGAATTATCTCAGATAGACGTAGACAAGATCTTGAGTTTCTAAATGTTTCTCCGGCGGAGCTAACGCTTAATCTCGTTAGCCCGTGGTATCCCGTTTCCCATTACATCCCATGAAGGGATTGGGGGAGAACTTCTCACAACAGTGAGCTGTGGGATTTCTAATTTTCCACTCATTGATTGTGACCTACAATTTTATACAGGTTCCGAACGGTATTTTGATAAACTTTTTCATGGCTAAGTACTCGATAGTGTCGCCATCACTAAGCGAGGTGGCCGTCGTCGAAGGAAATATAAGGTAGTCAGAGCAGGGATCGAACACACGTTCTCATGTACAAGAGCCGCGCACACTAGCCACAAACAAAATACAAAAAACGAATGTTTAATTGAAAGTGTGTAAAATCAGAGTTCATTGCTAAAACCTTCTTGCATTGGCGTTTTTCGACTATTTCGCGTCCAATTATCACCAATGGCTGTGTAGTTTAGTATAACGCATTGGGGAACATCTACCTGCTGAAAATGTTCAGTAAGGTACAGCGCACTGCGTCGATGTGCATCAGTGCGATCAGGTTACACATGTGTAAATCCAAATTGGTTAGGGATCGCAAGCGGATTTTGAACAGTGTAGTGCCCGGCAAGCTAAGACTCTGCTGGGTTCCAGGGCATAATAATGTCGCCGGGAATGTTGGAGTAGACTGTCTTGCTAGAGCAGGATGTATGTACTTCTGCTGATTTGAGATTGATTGCCTCTGTAAATCCACCAATCTGTTACTTGTATGGCTTGATCGATCACTGGTCGTTGGGCGAGATCAACGCTGTCTGGCTGGCAGGAGTGAATTGCAGGATTTCAAGAGATATATGGCCGGCAGTGGACTTGGAGAGAACTGAATCGCTTCTACGACTGGGAAAGGCTGACTTGCGGCTTCGTATTGGGTTTATCACGGGTCACTGTGATGTTGGAGGTTTCACTCACAACTGGATTGCGAACGGGATTAACTACTGCCATGCTTTAGTGATGAAGAGGAGTTGGAGACCATTGAACACCTTCACTGTCAATACCCAGCCCTCCAGCGAAGACGTCGACGTTCCTTTGGATGGTTTCAGGCAGAGGGAATGACCTCTTTGCAAAATGTGTTCCATTGAGGATTTGATAGAGTTATCACGGAGACTGTCATGGATCCGGGCAGGCGATGTGATGGTTTGACTATTGGGTCCCTGCCGGGATTACTGTTCTTACTACCCTACTGGTAATCTGGAATGGTAAACTTTGACCTGCATATGAGGATCCTCCCCTTGGGATGGCTTTGTGTTTATTGATCAGAGCTTACTACTTGGGGATATATCAGTACCTCGAAGGTAAACTACACTATGTCGTTTTCGTTAACTTTTCAGTAGAGCAGTGGTCATTGACAAAAAATCTGTGAACTAGGGTTTTTGTTTTTTGTTTTTTTTTGCATTTGAACGATGAACATTCGGTTCTTCTAATGTAAATAATAAATTGGCGCTTTGCATCATTGTCCGACAACATTAAAACTGCTCTACTGAAAAGTTAACGAAAACGACATAGTGTAGTTTACCTACGAGGTACTGACATATATGTATATACTGGGAACATAATTGAGTGGTTCTTCTGTTCGTCCTACGTCTATCTGTCTATCGAAATATCCACTATTACTACACTCCAGTACGTTTTTCTTGTTTTCAAGAATTGTCAAGTGTAAATACAGTGTACTCGCGGTAATATGAACATCCATTATAGAGAGCAATCCATAAATTCCATTATATAGAGAGAGAACTATTTCACAGCGAATAAAGTTTGCAAAGATCATCTTCAATTTTGTTCGTGTCATACTTTGTCTCGTCGTTTTGAGAGATAAAACAAGTGTCAATTGAAATTAAATAATATGTTTCAGATATCGGTGCATTTTAGCGTCTATAGCACTTTTTTAATCTGCATATGGGATTCATGATTTTCGTTAAACCCTCGTCACATACTATTTCTTTAAAACTAAAATATTTAAAATAACTTACGAACGATTAAACTAATTTCTAAAAGAAAACAAATCACAGCTTTTTTTAAACTTGAAAATAATTATGAGAAGAAATTTTGTGACATCGTGTTGTTTGTTTCTTCTGCCTTGAGAACTTTAAAATAATTATAAGGAGAAATATTGTTGTGACATCTTTTTGTTTCTTACTTTCTCCTTCGAATGCACCGCTTAGCTTATATGCGACTGCAAAAGTTGTATAACAATTGTTTATCCTCGAAATGATAAACATTATTGATATGACGTAAAACACGACCATTCACCAAATGTTTGGCATAATGTACAGCCTCCATGCGATCCTTGGACAAGCCAACCTCAATCAACCAATCGACAAATTCGCAGCCATAAAATACCTTGCGAAAGGTTTTGATGCGCCACCTAAAATTAAAAACACAACACAACAAATATAATTCGTTACAATATGGAAAGTATAAGGAAGAGTAGAAGTCCAAATTTCGTTGGTTTTTAAACAGACCATGTTTGCGAATACTATCGATCATCTGTTTAAATCGTCCACTAACGCACGTTTGTTTTGGTGTAGTTTTTGTTTTTAATTTTAATTACCTTCGATCTTTAGCTATGTCCTTTTTGCAATTTTCCAAATGATGGGTTCTAAATTGTTCACAGATATGTTTGGTTTCCGGGCTAAGTTGTGACCAGTGCGGTAACGTAACGACATTGGCGCCATACCTAAATATTTTAAATGAAAATAAATTTTAATTAAGCCAGTAGTGAACACAGTTGATCTTACCATATTTTTCTCCATAACTTCACTAAAGGCCTTAATAATTCGCCGGTGTCTCCTATAAATACAGCCATCACGATTAAACTTTGTCCAAAATTCAGAAAGGCATCTAGGAAACTTAATTCCAAATATATTCCCGACATGCCTTCCATTACCAGAGTCCAAATGGATACAGCCAAGCCCTAAACAAAGAACATATTATTACCAGCAACTATAAAGTTTAAGATTTTGGGGGTTACTACTTACCACAAACATCGAACATAGTAATATAATTAACAACACAATGTGTTTCAAAGTCTGATGCTCATCACCATCGTTTGCATGTTCTAGAGGCTCCAAATCACGTCTGGTCTGTTCTTCATAACGATCAATGAGCGATTGACAATTTTGCGATGTACTGGCACCGCAATTGAACGAGGGGCCACAAATACCCGCTTGTATTCCATGATTTCTGATAAATATAAGATATAAAATAATTTTGAATTAAATAAGAGGACACATAGAATAAGAAACTAAAACGAAAATACAATTTATGAATGCAAAATTATGGAATGTCCGCTCTATTGGAAGGGCATCTCCCTGAGGCAGAGTCCGCTTAAGAGAGCTTTTACTGTACATAAATAAGGCATCACTTAGAACTACTGGCCTCAGTGCCAGGTACCACTCAGAAGCAGTGGTACCTGGCAGTAGCAGGTGTCCGCTTGAAATATCACACAACCATGATCTGCCGGCGTTGAGTCCGGAAATGATGTCTGCAAATTACTGACCGCATGCAGTAAAGAAAATTACAGTTTAAATCCTTTAACATATAAGTATGGTCCATAGTGTATTCAATGAATCTCTTCTTACTCATCTTTTCCTGGTAATAGAAGGCGTCTAGAGCCAACAACTTTCATGTCAGATTCCATATTGTTGCGAAAATTAAATACATCAGGGATAATTTTTATTTCTTAAGCCATTTTCTTGCTGCTTTTTAATTTTATTATCCAAGCATAAAACCATTCTATATCTCTATTAATAGAGATATAGTTTAGTTGGAAATTCTCAATTGAAATGAGTTTTCGTTTGCATTTAGTTAGTTAGTTTGAAAGGAGGGGTGCGATGCAGTGTTAGCACTCTGATACTTATCATGTCCGTAGACATACACTTAAGCCGAAGATTCGACCTGTTGTGTGCTCTCAATTTACCCTACTAAGCCACTATATTCTTGGATTTAGTTTGATGAATTTGCCAATAGCATTATTCCAAACAACCCCTGATGAAGATCTGCGGCTAAATCTGAAATAGCTATACAGTTTGTCAGGAATCATAAGGATGTATTTTGCAAAACTTCTTTTTTGAAAACTATATACAGTAGTAACTCGATTCTTGCACATACTTGATACTTGCACACCTCGATTCTTGCAACATAGAAATATTTTTCATTACGCACTCAGTACTTGCGACATCTGAAAATTTTTAACTCGATACTTGCAATTACTCTTACGTGCTGTGCTGTGCTGCTTTGTTTAAGTTTTCTTAGACTGAATACATTTCGGGAAAACCCCGTCGTTTTATGCTGCTGATGAAATGTTGTAATTTGAATCAGTTTTAAGCTGACTATTGAGAGGTGAGGTGTCGTAAACAGATGTATGTGCCTTTTATTTTGTATGGGAAATTAATACTCGGTGCTTGTGACAACCTCGAAACTTGCACCGAGCCGGGTTTTCATTACGTGCAAGAATCGAGTTTCTACTGTAATATATTAGTAAAGATATAGAATGGTCTTAAGCTTGAATAATACAATAAAAAAGTGAAAATTAAATACTTTTCAGGCAACTCAATATATTTTACCCAATTAAGAAAATACTTGAAGTATAAATGGAAAATTGTATTCACTAAGATCGATAACCATGTTTGTGTTTTTAATAATTTATCGATAAACAGGTAAGACCGTTACAGAATACCAAAATAGCGTTGATACACCCAGCGAAATAATTATAAAGGCAATATATTTTTTCTCGATACTCTCAATGCACTAGGTTTTTTGGTGTAGAATTTTAATGCATATATGTGTCATTAGGTATATTATGTCAGAGAATGTAACCGTTCGATCTCTTTTACAAGTTAAATGAAAAGTGACGTTGTTTTTTCTGTTTCTGGTGCGAAATATTTATAAAGGCAACATGGAAAAGATCCCGAATTCGAACAGTAGTAAATAGGAATTTAAAAAGAAGTGAATTTTCTTTGGTTGTTATTTTATTGTTTTAAAACTAACGTAGGTCAAATCAAAAAAATTAATTTATAAAGAATACCTGGAGGAAAGTACCTAAGTAAAGAAGAAAAGGGACAAATTTAAGATTATCTCGATGAAGGGCTATTATCCAATCGGGAAATTTTAAGGCGATTGAAAAGATCAGCTAGATCTAGATCATTGACAATTTTATAAAATAGAGTGGCCAATATGGAAACACAAAACGACCAGGAAGGACACCACTGATCAGTAGCAGCGCCAAAAGAGAGATCAAAAGGGTTCCTGTTAAGGAAAACTTCGGCGATAGGGAAATTATTGCTGAATTGAGCTTGGGAGCAGGGTTGCGTCGTGTTCAACAAATTATGAAACGCGACTTGATACTGTCATGTGGGACACGAATTAGGCAGATTTAAATTCGCTGAAATTTACATTGTTTTGGATGAGGGGCGATATTTTCCGATGGAAAAAATTTAATTTGGATTTTTCCAAAATTTTTAGCGGTGGCTCCCTTATGGTTTGGGCAGGTATGCGTTATAGAGGAACCACACCAATATGTTTCGTTTCCACAAAAATGGACTCCGAATATTATATTCGACTATTGGATGTCGTCTTAGTTAATTCTGGAGAGGTAAATTGTGTCCCAGAATCGATCATCCAGCAGGACAACGCAACAATACATCGGTCTAAGAAAACTCCAAAGTTTCTGGAGTCCAGAAATAATACAAACTCTCGGCTGGCATGCACTTAATTCTGATCTCTATCCGACAGATAACGTCTGGTCTATTTTACCTACCCAAGTTTATATACTATATACTAGTAGAAGTTATCAGAGATACTGGAGATCAAATATGTTACGAAACTTTTTAGAATATTTAAATAAACCGTTTGCCTTTATAAATATTTCGTACTAGTAATTAGTTTATTTTTGTTGATTCAATCATACTCAAAGTATTTTTGCTGAAAAGTATTTAATTTTGAAGGGACTAATTCAATATAAAATAAAAACTTGAAAATTCCTCACAACATTTGGAAAAAACAAAAAATGGTGTTGCCTTTATATTTATTTCGCGGGGTGTATGACGACGAAGTTGAAACGAAGTGACGTTAACATAAAAAGGAGAACGACTTCGACGATGACGACCGGAATAAGGGTGAATGACAATTGATTCAACTTATTACCTGAAGAATCAATACCTTTTACAAAATACTAATGGATTCTGTAGAATATGATTGGAGGTATTTAAATGCAATTTTTACAGTCATATCTATTCACGCGGGAGAGAGAAGGAGGAAAAGATAACCAAAAAATGCAATTAGTGACAATTTAAACAAGACATTCACTGGCATAGAATAATAAGGCGCTGACGAGAAAGGTCACAAAATTCGAAACCATAGTCCCCCAATTTAGTGCCGACTGTTTAAATATTGTTTGTACTGATTGGAAAGAACTCCCGATCTGTTAGCTCATAAGAAATTAAAAATATCCTTCTAAAAAATTAATTCAAATCGATGCATATATAGGGTGTCCCAATAAAAGAGCACGACTGTAAATGACATTCCTTGCAGGAACATGATAATGAAGTTATTGTGGCCCCATCAGGGCGGTATAGATCTGGACAGCATGTGGTTTCAGCAGGACGGCGCCACCTGCCACAACGCGCTTGAAACAATCGATTAATTGGAGCAACGATTTCCAGACCGAATCAGCTCCCGAAATTCTGATGTCAACTGGCCAACATTTTGTGAAATTGTTAGACTATGAGAATAAACCACAAACAATTCCTGAGCTCAAGATCGAGATCCAACGCGCCATCGGTGAGGTAGAGCCACATCTTTGTCAAAATGTCATTGAAATTTTTATGAAAAGAGCAAGGTCTTATGATCGGAGCCGCGGTATTTTATTTCATATTTTTATTCCAACTTAATCGTACTAATAGCGAAATCCTTTAGGGTGACGAAGGGTGAGTTAAGAAAATGGACGGAGTCGTCACATATAGCCCAGTGGAACCGGGAATCAGTAGGCAGGATGACAAAGATCCTATGGGGAGACGCAGATGGATTGAGGACAAAAGGTTTGCTGAAACAGGGAAAATCTGAAATGAGCAAGATAATGGGAGTCTTAACGGGGCATTCGGGATTACGGGCCCACCTGTACCGTATTTTACTGGTGGCGAATAGTGAGTGCATGGAGGACGATGAGACGATGGAGCACTTATTATGCCACTGCCAGGCCTTCACACAAGCTATATCCAGATATCTTTCGGATAGTACGATACCGGACATGACCAAACTTGTGGGTATGGACTGGAAGAACCTAAGGAATTTCGTGAATAGCACCGAATTCCTATAAGGGATATAGTAAAGTAGTAGGGTAAATTTAGAGTGCACAACAGGTCGAATTAGTGGCTTAAGCGTATGTCTTGCTGACATGGGAAGGTTTAGAGTGCTCCTTCTGAACACTCAACACCGCACCCCTCTTTTCAAACTAATCGGAATATGTTTACTTTAAGCTGCAATAAAAATATCTCCACTCGGTCACCGAATATGGGTTTTATTATTAAATTAATTCGTGCACTTTTATTGACACACTCTTTATAACTGGAACTATGAAAAGTAATCAGAGGACGACTTTTTGCTTGGAAGCAGCATGCAAGAAAAATGTTCGGAATTTTTGTAAAATTTTGAAAAAGCTCAATTAGGTTACAACATTAATACCAAAAGCACCTATTTTAAGCAGTCATCGAGAAACTATAACTCTTTACAAAGGAAATATGTGGACCAGTTGCAAAAAAATCTACTCAAGTTCTACATTTTCTTTATTCAGGTACTTAAGAATTGTAATATGTTATATTGGCCATGAGGCTTGTGTATTACAAATGAATTTCAAATAAATAAATAAATAAAAGAGTATTGACAATATTTTTCAAAACGATATTTTAACAAAACATGTTAAGGTTTTTAATTTTCTCATAATCCGCTTAATATTTTTTGCGTCTTCTGCTTAATGGCTAGAGCATACAACGCAAAACTTCGGGGTTTATGTGTGGTGATTCCGGCAATCCAGTGCCTAATCGATGATTAACGATATTGATAGAATAAAATACGTTGGGCTTTTTCTACTTGAAAGAGAATGAGTAATGATATAATTACGAAATGCGACATCAAATTTATAAACATTTATAATACATTTCCGTCAAGAAGAGATAGATGAACTGAATTCAAATTTCAAATAAAAAGTATTCAATTCCGTCTAACAGAAAAAATATAATACAAAAAATTTAAACCCTTTTTTACTCCGGTTAATTTAACAGGATGTTAGATGTTTTACACTGGCAACTCTGATGAATTGTATGACTACAGTTGTCAGCACTGTAAGATATCAGCAGTTTACTTTATTATTATTTTAGCAAAGTGTAATTTATTCAAAGTACAACGGAAAACAATCAAAAAGACAAAGTGGGAAAAACTTCTCAGTTGTTTTTCACCTGGTGGAAGAACGCAAGTCAATTTTAGAAAACCAAATACTTAATTAATAACAACATGACAACAAAACAGCTGTTGTCTACAGTGGTCAGCTGTTAGCATTTATCGTTCCGATAATCTACTAACCGGCGTTGAACCTCCTGTTAACGTTATCAGCCGGATAAATTTTGGGAGACCTTGAGAAATTCTGCTAATCGGCACTTTAGCTTTGCGATAAAAGATAACCGGAAATTGAGAAAGTGACCCTCTTAGTACTGTTACTGGCTTTTTTGTCTATCCTAACTTGTATGTGAATTCCCTTTCATCAAAATCACTGTGATTTCAATACACATTTTACTGCCTACTGTATTTTATTTTAGTTGAATTTTGTAAATATATTCTTAAAATTACTTACGCTTCGTCCAGATCATCAGTTTCTGACGTTATATCAGTATCTTTTGAATCCTTTTTATTTTGTTCCAAATTGCGCTTATTCAGAAGATCTTCAATATCCACTACAATTGTGGTAGTAGGACTAGCAGTACTGGTGGAGGAACAACAATTACCATTTCCACTGCCACAGCCGCCGTCATTTCCTCTTCCGCCCGCCGAAACGGTGTCATTCCCAGCAGTTGCCGTTGTGTTGCAACCACCAGCTGTATTGGGTAACATATCATCATCATCAGATGACGAATAGGAAGCATAACGACGTCGATGATGAAGATTACCAGAGTTTGATAATAAGTTTGCAGTAGAAATAGTTGATTGTAGATCTGTTATTTCTAAATACAGATAGAAATTATAATAGGGTTAGGAAAAATAAATGTGGTAATAACATACCTGATTCGGGATTGGATAATTCACGGGTATAGGTTAAATATTTCTCATAGCGTTTCTTATAACGCTGATGCATTACCAAACAACCAACAGTTACTAAAATATAGTAAAACAAATACATAATATACAGGAGATGTGACAAAATAAATACATATTTTTTAATTTTTATCGTAGAGTGTGATTATTCAGATTGAAAACTTTGTGTAAATATCATGATTGAACTAATATTATAATTTAATACAAATTGAAGAAATATTTAAGAAATACTGCCCTTTAACAGTGAAGTTGTTAACTTTACTTTACTAGTTTCAGGGAGTAATTTAATTGCAAAATTTCAACAATTTTAATTTCATTATTTTTAGCTATTAACTTTTCAACACTAAAGCTTTATCATCATGTATACAAGGGTTGTACTGAATCGTTATTATATCTTATGGAACAACTTACCTATGAAACACATTACCAACATGAATACAGATATAGCAGCCTGAGCATTGCCGTATTGAAAGCTAGGATTGTGTTTCTCTCCTGACATGACATTACTATCGAATGCCACCAATAAACCGGAGATTAAAGCAGGAACACCCCAAGCTAAAGCAATCTGGAAATAGTTTATATGATCGGCATGTTGGACTATCAATACCTTAAAATGATCTTACCATATACGGCCAGAGTTTCAGCACAAAACATAAACTACGACATTGTATTAATAAGAGAGATATGGCTAATATTCCAGTCCATAATCTGGTACTGTAAGTTCCAATGTTGAAAAGGAAGAACTGTATGAGCAAGGGTATTTTTTGTGCATGTTCCAGTTTTGACCACAGTATAACTCCAACGCAGCACATTAACTAGAAGGGGAGAAAATGTAAAATAAATACAAAACTATCTCTGTAGCAATAAAGAAGACTAAGAAAATTTCTAAAAAAAATTAATCCTTTTCATAGGAAAACAATGGTTCTTTCTTTCGACACACACGGTTTTGAAAAATTTATCCATATAAACTTGAGCTCTTACTTGAGACAAAACCAAACAAAACGTTATACGATGGGGCATCCTTTTGAACCGCTTTGTGGCAATCAACAGCAATAACATCCAAAGACAAGCCGCTACACCAGCCACACTGATATCAAATGAAAATGCATCCAATTCATGCAGATAATCGATAGGATTCAAGTTTGTAATAGAAATCATTTTCGCAGAGATGAACATTAATGGAGCCGATATAAATGTACATAACACCATACTTTTGGCAATCTGCAACGTTATTAAACATACATAAAAACCCAAGCAACAATTTAAGACCGATGACGCCGCCACCTACCAACTCCACTTCTATGTTATATTGTGTGGCTACAACAAATGCCCCCGGAGCTGCGGGGAATGTTCCGTAGAGAAAACCGAAAGTACTTAGTTCCGTGGTGTCATTAAAGTCCGCGCCAGCTTGCATTATATTCACAGTCTGTCGGCAGACTAAGGGTAACACCAATCTGTAATGTAAACAATATTTTCCATTGATCCTAAAAGTATGCTTTATTTTGTGAGTTTACTTACATTTTCACCAATATCAATATGCCGGGCAATAAAAACTCTGAGCCTTTCAATGATCGCCCTTGGCCCACAATTTTAAGACCCAATAGAAAAAGCGCTGTGGCAGAAAATGATTGACCAAAGACTCTTAAAACACTGGCTAACATTTCGGGAAGACCATTGGGGAAAACAAAAGAGCCAGCTACACCCAGCAGAGTCATCAAAAGTAAGGGATTAAAAAACAGCGACCTGATAGTGGTCAACACTAACATGGCTCTTTCGTTTAAACAACGATTACGTTTGGATAATTGTTCTGAAGGACAAGTTTCCGGACACAAGGGAGGATTTTGTATCTAAAAATAACTTATTGTTATTAAGAAAGTACGTATGTATATAAATTTGCTGTTTACACTTGCCTGTTCCGTTTTATTTTGAGCAATTTTGGTAATTTCCATTAATATTAAACCAATTGGATTTAAAATGGCCAATGATATGGGTGCCATTAAATACAAATATGAGGCGTATTCTGGATGGACATCTTTATATAATGCCATTACTATAAAATATACAAAATAATTATTATATTTCCATATATCACTTTTATTTTCAATCTCTCTTATCTTACCTATGGGGTAACCAATTGCAAAGTCATTGCTTTGTGTACAAAATATACCCAGCAAACCGGCTTTGGCATAATTCAACGGCCTTGCAACAATCAGCGATATTATCAGGACTACAAAAAATACCAGCGCTTTTGATATAGACATTGCCAACAGAAACGTCCAATTTACTTTACTCCAATTCAATTCGACCAACGATAGAAATATAAGGGAAGGTAAAGCAAATGTGCCCACGAAAGTTCCCAGACCTTTCGTTTCCGCATTGGAGATGATTTTAAAGCGTCCAGCGATGTAACTGAAATAAAATTTAAAAAAGAATTGATTAATGATTTCAATATTACTAGAGTTTGATTACTTAAAACCTGTTTTTCATTATATATGATACGATATGAAGTTATTTCTTAGAGGGGCGGAGGGGAGGGGCTGTTCAAGGGTTTTCTGCAATCAGAACAATTGTGTAAACAGTCGTTTCGAAGATTGTGACTAATGAGAGCTTAAGCGTTGTAAGCCAGTGACCGCTTTGTTCACATTGTCACTCTTTTCAGGTTAACTTGGCTATTCAAAACAGCTTATCTGCAGAAAAAATACTAGTTCAGAACTAGTAATGAACTAGTACAACTGTAGAAATTAACATTGCGATGTCCTAGGATTGGGAGAAATTATCTCTCGAGTGTCGTTTTTTGAACTAGTGGGGCACCAGTTTAACAGTTCTAGTTCAGAGTGAAATTGTATGGTTCTAAATGATAGGGTGTTAAACATTGGAAGGAAAACAAAAACGGCAAATTTGTTGTCGGACTAACATTGGGTAAAAAATGGGATAATTCATGAAATTTCTGCGTAACGATTTGTACCCACGCTTGTCTTTTGCAAAGAAAAGCTAGGAGAACCTGTTTAAGTTCAAAGGACACAAGGACCGTCAGTAAAAAAAAATATATTTTTTGTTTTCTATTACTTTGCCACAATTTTATTTATTATTGGTATACTTTGGTTGCGCCCAACTTTCGGCACTTAAGCCACCATTTTATATTCATAGACAAATTTGCACTATTTTCACATAAAATATAAATAATAACGTTGGTGTTGAAAACAATAAATACTTTACAGTATTAACATAAAAGCAAATAACGGTTATATATAAATGCAACATTGTACTTAGTGGGGACATAAATACTGTTACTTATATTTTGGGCTATAAAACAAAAAATAATGAACGTTTTTGGACCAAATTTTTTTTATATATCCTCAAAATATACAAATTGTGTTTTTTGATTGAATATAATACTCCACGCTAAAATATATATGTGCAAAATAGTAGACTTCCAAGTTTCTAAGGTAAGCTGTGGAATGAACGCGTTTAAAACTGAAATACTTTGGATTTTATAAGGTTTTTTGCTTCTCCTGTAAAATTTTGAGGGTTACGTCTTTGGGCATTTTAGGTGACGATACATATTTATTGATATGTATAAGTATTATATACAAAAAGCTAAGTTTCATTCAAAATGTCCGCCCTTGGCCTTCGCGCACGTCTTAAGTCGCATTGACCAATCATCAATAGCTGCACCCATCTCACCCATTGGAAAATTGGCTTCAGCACGAACCAGAGCTGTCTTAAGAGAATCAATGTTGGGGTATCTTTTGTGGCAGACCATGTCCTCTAAAACGGTCCACAATTTGTAATCCAGAGGGTTCAGATCAGGGCTGCCAGAGGGCCATTCTTCAGAGCGTATAAAAGCTGGCAAATTGTGTCGAACCCAGGTTTGTGTCGTTTTAGCCTTATGAGCTGGTGCTGAATCTTGCTGGAAAGTCCACGGCTGATTTTGGAAGAGGGAATTGTTAAGCGGCTTCACAATAGCTTCTAAAGGGTCCGCCAAATAACTTCTTTGTTTGAAAATGCTATAAAAAAAAACTACTGAATATTTTCTCAAATTTCTTTTTTATTTGAAAGTACAATCCTTCCGGTTAATAATGGAAAATAATTTCATTCAAATGGCTGCCTCGGCTGGCCATGCAGTAGCCTACACGATCGGCCCAATTTTTAAGCACATTATCGATTGTGTGCAGCTGTATTTCACCAATGGCTTCACGAATATTGTCCTTTAAAGCGTCAATTGTCTCTGGCTTGTCGGCGTAACACTTATCTTTGAGCGCACCCCACAAATAATAGTCCAACGGTGTCAAATCGCAGCTCCGAGGTGGCCAAACGACATCAGCTCTGCGTCTGATAATGCGATCTTCAAAAACAGGGCGCAAAAAATCGAGTGTAGCTTCGGCTGTGTGGCACGTAGCGCCGTCCTGTTGAAACCAAATATTGCCAATATCCTCCTCTTCAATTTTTGTGAACAAAAATTTGTTCAACATGGCCCGATAACGATCGCCATTGACTGTAACGGCCACTCCTTGCTCATTTTCGAAGAAAAATGGCCCAATTATGACTCTGGACCAAAATCCGCACCAAACAGTGACTCGTTTTGGGTGCATCGGCTTTTCAATGTATGCGTGCGGGTTCTCTGTGCCCCAAATGCGACAATTTTGCTTGTTTACATACCCGCCAAGATCAAAATGAGCTTCATCTGAAAAGATGATATTTTTTGGCAAAATCGGCATCTTTCCCCATATTTCCCAGCGTTGTTCAAGCGTATACACAACCATATTCGTTCAGCGGAAGGATAAAACTAATTATCTGTCAAATCAGACATGAGCTAAGTGTTACCATTCGCGAAATAACCACTAGTTGAAAACAAAAACGTTAGATGGCGGACCCGTTAAAACGGTTTCATGGTAGACTTTGGCCGATGTTTTGACCCCTTGTTCACAGAAATGCAAGTCAGTTACCCCATCATAAGAGTTACCCCCCTCCAAACCATGACTGCAGCTGGATGATGACCCTTTTCGACCCGTGTAATGAACTCAGGTGTTTCTTCAGATGATCGTACATAAAGCCTATCACTTTGTTTGCTAAATTTTTCCTATACGGTAAAAACTTGTTCATCCGTAAACAAGATTTTCTATGCAACTTTTTTCTATCCATTTTTTTTTTAATTCTTTATATTCACCTGTCACCTGTCTGTATGCATGCGCGCCTACCGAAAAAACTTTGGATTGATTTTTAACCCTTTTCCCGTGATCCAATCGAGCTGAAACTTCGCAGGCAAACTAATGGCGACGACAAAAATGAACTATCAAAATACGGGCGGTATTGAACAAAGGGGCGAGGTACCTTCCATATAAATCACAAATTAAAAATCCATTATTTCATATACTTATGTATAAAGAATTTATAGTCAAAAACTATGTTTTTTACGGGTTGTTTTTTTTTTAGGTTGCAGTCATAGAATAACACATACGTAGAAGGTTTTATTCGCTCAATAAATTAAACGTCATAGGTACGATGGAAATTACACAGTGGAGGGTGGAAAATATGGGTTCAATAATACCAGATGGTGGCAATAGTATACAGCGATCCACAAAGGAACTACACCCGAATTTCGTGTTTTTGTGGCAAACTAGTTGTGTTAAATACAATACAAATGAGTACCAACGTTAAAAGTCAACAAAAAAGTGCAGAATACATTTAAATTTTTCAGTTCTACACCAAAACGACAGGAAATAGTTAAGTGAACATATTTTGTAACTCCACCTGGTGTATGTAAACATTTCCACAGACCTACCGAGAGAGTGTGAAATGAAACGTCAGATGAGAGAATAAGTTCTTCTATAGTATGTGTTATTCTATGGTTGCAGTCAACAAATGTCATGTACGTCGTTTGAAAGCTCCAAGTCCGCAGTCTTTTTTAATAATTCGACTCATGGACTTTTGCGTGATTTTCATCTCACGGGCCATGATTTTGTTTCCGGAGAGCATTTCATTGAATTCTTGCTTTGACGGGGGCGGTATTTTATCCTCGAACTTCGAACAATTGTATGCTCCTGTAGACGAACATGCGACTAATGCCGAGCGGGCGGAGCGTTTTGAAAATATCGTTACACTTAAAAGGCGGTATAACTGCGATACGGGTTTCCTTATCTGACCACTCCCTGGTGAAAGTTGCCACAATTTCAAATATCCGTAACTGACTAACGCTATAGATGTTAACTTTCAAAAACCACATGATAATAAAAGGGTATATTCAAATTTACTATTATACTGGGTATGTTCAATTTAGTAACAATATTTATGTCCCTACTTATATTCTGCAGTTCCTTTAAAATTGAAAACGACACAATTTAAATTTTTTAAAAATATAACCGGTTCAGTTCTACCTAGTTCTGATCTAGAGGCACAATAACTAGTTGAACCTCCTCTAGTGCATGAACTAATACTTTTATGAACTAGTATGGCTGTTTCCTGCTGGCTGCTATTTGGGCGAGCTTCCTTGGAGAAACTCACAGTCACTATAACCTACCTCACATTGTCAATAATCGCAGTTGTCGTCGGTGCTTTCTCCGCTTTCTGTCTCTCGTGTGAAAGGCTTTATTCCATTACAAAAAGGTTTTTGGAACGAAGTTCCTTATCGCACGTTGTAAAATGGGGGCTAAATGAAAAAAAATTAACAACTTTTTTTAGCACTATTTTGCTACAACCCAGTATTATCAACTATATTTTGTACTTTTGCTTTGGTTTGTGTCTAGACTAACATATGTTGGAAAATTTCTTGTTTAAAGGGAATTTTTCAATGTGCAGGCAGCCTATAACCAATATTTAGTACATATTGTAGTTTTGAACCCAATAAAAAGTAAATTTAGAAAATCCAAAGTGAAAGTAAATTTTCTCAAAAAAAATACCTCTTCATATCCTTAAAAAAAGTACCTTTTCTTAAAAAAATACCTTATCTTAAAGAAGAACCTTCTTAAAAAAAGTTAATGTTCTTATAAAAAGTAAATTTTCTTAAAAAAAGTATTTTTTTTTTAAATAAGTACCTTTTCTTAAAAAAGTACAGTTTCTTACAACAAATTGTCTTTTCTTAAAAAACGACCTTTTTTTAAAGAGTAAATTTTTGTGAAACAAAGTAACTTTTCTTGAGATAAGTACCTACTCTTAAAAATATACATATTATTGCAAAAAGGACCAAATAAAATAATATCTTTTCTTTTCTTGAGACAAGTAGCCTTTCTGAAAATAAGTAAATTTCTTAACAAAATAACCCTTTCCTAAAAAGTTTACCTCTTACCTGTTCTTAAATAAAGTACTTCTTTGTAAAAAAAATTCATACACTTATGGCTTTTTCTTACAGAAAGTACTTCTTCTTAAAAATAGTACCTTTTCTTAAAAAAAGATTAGCTTTTTATAAAAGAAGTACCTCTCTTTAAAAAGGACCTTTTGGGGAATATATAATACATATTCTCATATATTTGTAGATACTTAAAAAAAAAATAAATGGTTTCCCGTTACATCCCATGTAGGGATTAGGGAGAGCTTCTCACAACCAGTGAGATGTGTGCGTTCTAGTTTTACACTTACTGATTGGGACCTACAGTTTTACACCGGTTCCGAACGGTACTTTGAGAAGCTTTTTCATGGCTAAAGACTCGATAGTGTCGCCGTCACTATGCGAAGTGACCGTCGTCGAAAGAAATTTAAGGTGGTCAGAGCAGGGATCGAACCCACGTTCTCATGCACAAGAGCCGCGCACAATACCATTGCACCACCGACGGCCACAAAAACAATACATTCTATAAAAAAAAATCTTAAAAGAGTTTATCATTTTACAAAAAGTATCTTTTCTTAAAGATCCATTTAAATTATAGTATTTTTCAAGGGCGCCTTAGACGTGTTGGAACTAACTAGTACATAATACATAGCGAAAGGAACTTCGTTCCAACCGGGTGTCCCCTGACACCTCATGTGATTTTTTTTATTAAATTTCTCGATTTTATTTATTTAAATGGAACCTTAAAGCCATTAGTTTAATGAAGATGAATGAAGTTATCTAAGACAGGTCCTTTTGATTGATATTTTTTGAAAAAAAAAATTAAGTTAGGGTTTTCGATATTCTTAACTTGGCTGTACTGGTCAACAATTTTCAATGGAAATTAAACAATGTTAATTTCAATTTTCTCCAACGTTTCTCCGGATTTTCCCGGCTTCTTCAGGGAGATGTTTATTTTGATCTACAAAATTATGTTTTACAATGTTCTGTTCACCCCAAACCCCCACATTTTTTTTGTACATCAAAATAAACATTTCCCTGAAGAAGCCGGGAAAATCCGGAGAAACGTTGGAGAAAATTGAAATTAACATTGTTTAATTTTCATTGAAAATTGTTGACTAGTACAGCCAAGTTAAGAATATCGAGAATTATTTATAATCTCTGGTCTAAAATAAAACCCAAGTTAAGGCTTTTTTAAATTGAATTGAAAATATGATAATAATTTAGGTTTAAACAATAATAGAAAATATTTCATGCAATGAATAAAAAGATATATCCAGAGGATTAGTGAACTGTAAAAAAAAATAGTTTTAATAATCTAATTTATCATAAAAAAGATGACACTATGCAGGGAAAAACTTTTTCAAATCCTGTAGGTGGTCCCATTTCTTTGTTGTGATTGCTATTTTCTCTTTATGAATTGAATCAGGGAGGATATCTTGAATGCCCAAACTTTGATCTATGTGGCAGAAATTCATATTCGCCAGTTACATCTGTTTTGAAATAAATTGATCCTGATGGGTCATATGCCAAGGGTCGTAGCATATTTATAATAAGATCACCAATATGTCTGCCTAAAATTTGACATTAGGGTTCGAGTATATAAATTTCTACAACTTTTATAGTAGTAATATTTTTACCTGGATGTATCGAAGAGTATCTTTTAGACATGTTTTCAAAATTTAGAAAATAGCTATAGTGAAAATGGTGAATTTGTAGGGGTGCTGGATCTTTTAGTGCCACCTTTATTAGTTGCACAAATTGAGACGGCAAGTTTATGTGCTTATTTTTAAGTTTTCTCTCTATAAGAGAATGAGCTGCGTTACATTCCATTCGCATATGTCCACTTATTAAATATTTCTGCTCAATCGTTTTTGTGTTTCCATAATAAAAGTCAACAATGAATGCATTAGACAATACTACATGGCGGTTTTGCTAGAAACAGCCATCTGAGTAAATAATTACGTGATGCGGATCAAGTGATTAATAATACAAGTCGCAAACCCTGGAGATACTACGCATCCATCTATTTCATCCCAAATTATTATCCGATTCGTGTGTGACAATATTATACATTGTTAAATTATGTAGTTGTAGTTTCATTTTATAATATCGTATGTAGTTTCATTTTGGTTTCCTTCGCGCATTTTTTCTATTTCTTCTCATGTTTTCTATTATTTTCATCTGACAAATTACGAGCTTTTTGTGGCCGTCGGTGGTGCACACCTCTTGTACATGCGATCCTGAGTTCGATCCCTGCACTGACCACCTTAAATTTCTTTCGGTGGCGGTCACCTCGCATAGTGACGGCGACGCACAGTGGCGCCCGTACAGCAAACGAGGTTGCAAAAATCAAAATTTTCATGTGCGCCGACGAAGTTTTGAATAAACCCATGTTATAGGAAACTTTTCAACGATTTCAAATATGCTACTCTTAATAATATCACATTTTTAGTTTAGAAGATATAACCGTTCAAAGTTGACCGACTTTCGGTTTTCAAAAAATTTGTTGCGATTTCAGGTGTAATATCACGAAAAATAGGTAACGAATCGCCTTATTTTTTGTTTGTATTTATTGATGTATTTATTAAATGTATAATGATAAAAAAAATTAACCGTTTGCTTTGTGTTTCTCCTGGTAAAACACTATTTAAAAACTATCCGTTTTTTCACTATTTTTCAACTTTGACGGAAAATAAAAAAATCTATATTTTTCTATATTTGCCATATTTTCAAAATATGTTCTTTGAGTATTCCTTTACATAATTCCAAAGGTTTTATCTGCCTCTAAGTGCCCCTTTGGCTTCTAGAGGTCAAAGAGTTAAAAAAGACATGGTTCTTGAGTGGGAAAAATCAAATCATTAACCCTCCGTCATACACATGTTTCTATAGTCACATTCGTAACACATGGGTCAGGCCAGACCAACTGTGTATTCATTTTGTAAAACAATAAAAACAACTCGCGTAAACTTCTGTAACTGGCACTCATGATAGAATTATTGGGAAAATTAGCTGTACAGACAGCATGGGATGCCATCATTTCCAACATGAAAACCCTTTTTTGTCTGAATTCGTGGAAAGAACTAACAATTCTTGGAAAAACAAAATTACGTGATAAAATGGACGCAACAATTGTCATCCAGTCCACACGCATTCGTATTTTTAGAACCTGTACACGATGTGATTGGTCACCCGCCCTGTAGGTAGGCAGGTAGGCCAGCACTCCACCACACCACGCACAGTCCAACCCCGTTAAGACTCCGCCCACAAGAACCCAAGCGCACACTGGAAAATTCTACCTAATTTACCAATGACCAAAACATGGTGGTAAAAACTTGCGTCATGCACAGCTACTATATAAGTGTAAACACTTAGCGTGGTTTCAACAAACCTGATTGTGCTATTATTGACCAACCATCTAACCGCGAGTTATTGAAAACATGGCGTTGAACAATTTAAAATTATTTGAACTGTTCAGAAAGTCAACCACACCAAAGTTTTTCACGGAAGCTGCTTTAGAAGAACTTGATAGCTTATACGGAAATATTGAGAGAAGCGAAATTATTAAAAATAATTTTTATCTGATATATGCAAATATTAAGGCAAAATGGGTGAAAACTAATCGAACCATTCAGAAATTCAACTCCAAATACGAGGACTGGCTTAATGAACACACCATCCTGGATATATTGCCAGTAGATAAACCCACCACATCAACCAGAGGAGCAAAAAGAAGGCCAAAAAAAAAGTATTGAGTGTTCAATTTTCACAAGAAAGAGGAAACTTGCCGAGGCCACCAATGACTTGACCACGAAGCATTTATCGGACGCGCTGATTACAAAATCTGTTGCTGATGCAAGCCCACTGCGACTAAAAAGGATTAAGGAAAGCATTCCCACGCCCACAAACGCACACATTAAAAAGTATGGTTCCGAAGAAGCCTTGGCCTTGTTTATGGACTTAGAACTTTCCAAAGAAAAATATGAGATACTACGGGCATCCTTGATGCGACACGGGGCTGACGTTTTACCAGGATACAAGCATATTACGCAAGCCAAAATAAATTCACGACCACTGCATACGGAGTTTACGGAAGTCTCTGTGAAAGCCAATCTGCAGGATCTCATGGGCCATACAGCAAAACGGTTGTTGGAGAGTCTTCCTGAAAATGAGGTGAAAATTCTTCCTGAGAAACTGACATTGATCAGCAAATGGGGCTGCGATGGATCATCCGGACAAAGCGTTTATAAGCAAAGGATATCTTCCGATGACGCTACAATATCGGACGGAAATATGTTTATGGCATCTGTTGTTCCTTTGCGGCTAAAATCTGATGTTTCCCTACACTGGAAAAATCCACGTCCGTCATCAGTGCATTATTGCCGACCAATAATGTTTCAGTCTGCAAGGGAATCGGCAGAACTCATAAGGACCACGGTGAAGGACATTGAAGAACAAATAAGCAAGATTAAGCCTACAAAGCTGCAAATGGGAGAAGGAAAATATATTGAATGCAATTACGAGTTCCACCTGACCATGGTTGACGGAAAAGTCGTAAACGAACTGACAGGAACAACCTCAACATTGTCATGCCCGATTTGCAAAAAGAGTCAGAAGAACTTTGGTAATTTAAACGATTCTACAAACGAGGACAATTACGAATATGGAATGTCACCATTGCACGCAAGGATAAGGTGTATGTAGTTCTTGCTAAAACTGGCGTATACCCTACCACAAGAGGAGGAAAACTTCGATGAAAATACATCAATAAAGGATAAGGAAAAGATCAGAAAGAAGCAAATACAGGATGCTTTTTTTTAAAGAAGTTGGACTAAAAGTAGACTGTCCCAAGCACGGACACGGTAACACTTCTAGGAGATTTTTTGAAAATGATGAGGCAGTAACTACAATCACTGGAATTGACAATCAAATTGTGAAAAGATTGGGAACGATCTTGAATGTTTTAAACTGCAAAGAAAACGTCAATTCTACAAAATATGGAGAATATGCATCGAAAACTGCATCTCTTTTAGCAGAAATGTATCCACAGAAGAAGTTGACCCCGACCGTCCATAAAATATTGGCGCATGGCAAAGACATAATTGAGTATCAGTGTTTGCCAATTGGAGAGCTTTCTGAAGAAGCACAGGAGTCTCTTAACAAATTTTATAAAAAAATAGATTGCAGAACACATTCAAAGCATCAAGGGTAAGGCAAAATGAGGACCTCTTCAACATGTTGGCAGCATCTTCCGATCCACTTATTTCTTCCCTGCGGCATGTGAAGTCACGAATAGAGTTAGAAAATAATTATAGTTTAGAAGTGATTAGTCTTTTAGATATACCTTCTCCTACGAATTGTGATGAATATTTTACAGAAAATTGAAAAAATAAATTTAAAAAATAAGTAATTTTTTTTAATTTGTTGGGTAATAATTTAAAACATAAAACCCTAAAGAAAAAAAATAAAAACAATCTAAAAATGTAAAAATAATTTTTTTTAGTTACCATAAAATTGATTTTTCTACAAATTTTAACTTTGATAACCCATAAGTAGGCACCTACAAAGCGTAGCACCCTTTCCAAACGCTCATTTCATAGGCTGAACAGTTATCTATCATATGCTGTTTAAACTGTTCAATTATCTTATTCGGTTCAAAAGATATGATTTTTGCAACGAAAAAACTCAAATGGCGCCACTGTGCGACGGCCATGAAAAAGCTTTTCAAGATACCGTTCGGAACCGGAGTAAATCTGCAGGTCCCAATCACTGATTATAAAATTAGAAAACGCACAGTTCACTGGTTGGGCAAAAATTCAAGACCAGGGGCAGGCAAAAAAAAATTTAAAAAAAAACCAAAATTAAAGAAAAAGTAAAGAATGTGAGAAAATGGAAAACTACACCTCTTATGAGCCATCAAAGTGTGTCAAAAAGTAGTAGTAGTGCAAAGGGATGCAACCGGTCGAAAAAGAGCGCACTTGGGGAAAACGGCAGGTACACGTACGGTTTGAGTCCATATCTTACCTTTTAAAAAATGTAAGGTGGACTATCAACGTTATTACGTGGGCCGAACAAACGTATGCCAAGTATGTTCGCCCTTTAGCTAAAATCTACAAAAATTTAACAAACAAAAAAATCACGTGAGGTGTCAGGGGACACCCGGTTGGAAGGGAGTTCCTTTCGCTATATATTATGTACTAGTTAGTTCCAACACGTCTAAGGCGCCGTTGAAAAATACGATAATTAAAATGGATCTTTAAGAAAAGATACTTTTTGTAAAATGATAAACTTTTTTTAAGAAAAAATTTTTTTATAGAATGTATTTTGTAAAAAAAATAAGAATATGTATTATATTTTCCCGGAAAGGGCCTTTTTTAAAGAGAGGTACTACTTTTATTAAAAGCCAATGTTTTTTTTAAGAAAAGGTACTATTTTTAAGAAGAAGTACTTTCTGTAAGAAAAAGCCATAAGAGTATGGTTTATTTTTTACAAACAAGAAAGAAAGGAAGAGAAGAAGAAATTATATTTTTCCAGCTGTTTTTAGCTGAGTAAATAAATAAATAAGTACTTTTTTAAGAACAGGTACTTTTTAAAGAAGTACAAGTTTTAGGAAAACGTTACTTTTTTAAGAAAATTTACTTATTTTCAGAAAGGATACTTATCTCAAGAAAAAAATAAAAGGAATTTTTTTATTTTTAAGAAATGGTACTTTTAAGAAAAGGAATTTTTGTAAGGAAAGGTTTTTTTGTAAGAGAAGGTATTTTTTTTTGAAGAAAAGGTTTTTTTTTTACGAAAGAACAGATACAATTTTAAGAGTAGGTACTTATCTCATGAAAAGTTATTTTGTTTTACAAAAAAGGTATTCTTTAAAGAAAATGTAGTTTTCTTAGAAAAGGCAATTTGTTGTAAGATAATGAACTTTCTTAAGAGAAGGTACTTATTTTAAAATAACGTTTTTTAAGAAAATTTACTTTTTGTAATAAAATTTACTTTTTTAAGCAAAGGTATTTTTTTGAAAATGTTTTTTTTAAGGAATGGGATTTTGTTATAATTGGTCCTTTTTTCAAGAATAGGTACATTTTTAAGAGTAGGTACTTATCTCAGAAAAGTTATTTTATTTCACAAAAATGTACTCTTTAAAGAAAAGTTAGTTTTTTAAGAAAAGGCAATTTGTTGTAAGAAAATTGACTTTTTTAAGAAAAGGTACTTATTTTACAAAAAATTATTTTTTTTAAGAAAAGGTACTAATTTTTAAAAATTTATTTTTTAAGAAAAGGTACTTTTTGCAAGAAAATTTACTTGTTTAAGCAAATGTACTTCTTTAAGATAAGGTATTTTTTTTTTAAGAAAAGGTAGGTACTTTGATTAAGAACATCAATAGGTATTTTTAGAGAAAATTTCCTTTTTTTAAGAAAAGGCACTTATTTAAAAAAATTTCTTTTTTGAAACTTCGTTCACTTTTGCTTTTCTAAATTTACTTTTTATTGGGTTCAAAACTACAATATGTACTAAATATTGGTTACAGGCTCCACCTAGAAAACTTCCCATTAAACAAGAAATTTCCAAACATATGTGAGACATCTAGTAAATTTGTTTATCTTTTATCCAAGCCGTTAGTCTAGACGCAAACCAAAACAAAAGTAAACAATATAGTTGATAATAGTGGGTGGTAGCATAATAGTGTTAAAACAAAAGTTGTTTAATTTTTTTTTTCATTTAGCCCCCATCCCACAAAGTGCGACAACGAACTTCGTTAGCAAAAAGTTTGGTCCCATTTTTTGCAGCGTAGCTATAATTATTATTAGGTCCATAGATCACAAAATTGATCAAAACAAGTAAATCGCATCCGCCGAAAATGTATGGTCGTCAAAGGTTTAAAATCGTACTGTGACCATACACGGTGAAAAATTTGTCTTTTTGTTGTTGTTTGAATGCAAATATAACGTGTTTGTAGCTTGTCGCAAATATAGTATACTTGTGTGTTTGCTATTCAATATAACATGTTTGGGACACAATGATTAATAGGTTATAATATATATAATTGTAATCCAAATGTGGATTTTGTTTTGTTGAAAATTACTGAAAACAAAAACGTGACAGGCAGCTCTTCAATTCACGAAAACAATACTTGAAAGCATGTACATGGTTCCTGCAATTTGTTGCTGGTACCGTTATATTTCAGCGTGTAGTGAAGAAAGTCCTGTGCGGATTGCTGACGTTGCCGAAAGTCGCGTATCCACCACATCTTGAGCTAAGACCGCAATGACCTTTTTAATTCTTTAATTCTTTTTTCTATAGAATTTCTTTCAAGAAACATTACAGGACCCGATCTTCTATCACCAAACCACTTTTCATCAAAATATGTCCATGATCACTTCATATGGAATAAGTGATGTGTGTTATACTGACGGGTGAGGGCCACCTCTTCTGGGTGTTACTAACAGGTAAAAAGCAAAAAAAAAACAAGTTAGTTTGTTTACACGCTGAAAAAAACGGCCCGAGAAACATGTTGCAGGAACCATGTATATGTTTGCAAGCATTGTTTTCATGAATTGAAGACGCTGCTGAAGATGATGCTTCACAAACATCGAAACGATCGTCCAGCGAATGTGAGTTCGAATCCCACCCGCGGCATTTACATTTTTTTCACTAACCGGAGGAAACATGATCTCTTATAGCCTTAAAGGAAATTACAACTTTAAACATAACGAGGATCTAAGACAACTAAATCTGCTGCTTTCTAGTTTCGTTGTTGCAGTTTTCAACAAACGACACATTTGGGCCAATAAAAAACATATTATAACCTATTAATCATTGTGTCTCAAACATGTAGTATTGAGTAGCAAACACAATCTATTTGAACACAAGTATACTATATTTGCGACAAGCTACAAACACGATATATTTCCATCTAAACAACAAAAAATGGCAGATTTTTCAGGGTGTAGTAGCTAATCATTAATTCTCTATCAATCTGTCATAATTTTCGTGATGTTGAAATTTTCATCTGCTAAAACATTGCGCACCATTAATATTTTCAATATTTTTAACAACATAAATTCAAATTGTTTAATTATTTAAAAATGATTGTTTACCCTTTCCAGTGAATCAGGAAATTCAAATAATATTTACTACAGTTATTCTCATGAGTGTAATTTAAAATCAAGAGCTGTAATATTCCTTGTTCTTGCTGATTCATATCAACAAATACGTGCTCCCACGTAAGTACTATCAAATTTACGACGATGCAATTCTTGAACTTCTAAAGAACTTGGATAACGAAATTCGTAAATATTGCTTAAGTAGACAGACGCCTGCTATCTGCGAAACAGTAGAACAGTAGAACAGTTTGAAGTGTTTTATACTGTTTGAAAGTCAGTACTTTGTCACATTGCCCTAACCCCAGTCTCATTACACAGTCCATTAAATTGAGCAAAGCCAATTCATCAAGTCCCATTTGTTTTTGCTGATTAATCACGTTTTTGTGTAATAACAAAATCAAATGTGTAACACAACGTCTGCGGTTTAATTTAAAATATATTTTTTTTTATTTTTTCACAAATGTTCATTAACCTTCTAGGGTGACGCGTCTGCGGGTAATGACGATTAAATTACATAATGTTTAATCTCATTCGCTTAGAATGGAGATGAATTTGTGCACTGAATGTTTGCGAAATTTGATAAGAAAGTTGAGAAAGGCGATGATTTGAAAAGTTTTGGAATTGAAAAATTTTTCATCTGCCTGTTTTCTTAAAACGAATTTGAATTTACTAACGACACAGCCAAAGCGAAATCATAAATAATATGGGTCAAATGAGTTACTTATTTAGAATATTCCTTCTTCAAGTGTTTCATTATTGTGTGTTTCCCATTACATCCCATGAAGGGATTGGGGAGAGCTTCTCACAACGCTTTCAATTTTTCACTCACTGATTGGAACCCACAGTTTTACACCGGTTCCGAACGGTATTTTGAGAAGCTTTCCATTAATATGTTTGTAATTATTTACGCTTTACTTTTGACCGATTCGTTCAAATTCGGTTATCATTGAACGGTAGCGATTCGCATTCACAGTAATGTGCCGGTTTTGATCATCACGGGAGAAGTACCAAACCGTAATTTTTTCGGGATGCAATGATGACTCATGGATTACGTGTGGATTGCTGTCTGACCAATAATGCATATTTTGCTTATTGACGAAGCCATTCAGCCAGAAATGAGCCACATCGCTGATTGTTGAGGCCTCTTAAAGTTGGCCTCTTAAAGTTGAGGCCACTGACTCCAAATTTCGGTAGTAAATTTTAATAATTTCGACTCGTTGTTGGTTCGTATATCTTTCGATGATGAAATGGCAAACCTTACTGAAGAGAAATGTCAAAAGAGCGGGAAAAAATATGGCGTCGTTTGCTGTCCCTATCGATTTACTTTTGTAGCGTCTCTGTTGAAAAACCCTTTATATGTTTGGAACATCCATATACTTACATACAATCAATGTTTTCATGAATTGAAGATCTGCTGCTTTTTTGTTTCTTTGTTGCCCGTTACCCTTTTTTTACAGCAGCTTTCAACAAACAAAGTCATATTTGGGTCACAAAAACATATTTATAACATATTAATTATTTTGTAATATGGAATAGCAAACCGCGATGTGTTTGGACTAGAGTGTCCAAAACCAAAACCGAAAACCCGCTTCACCGGTTGTTTTGCTATTAACCGTGGGCCGGTTTTTTTAAAAACGTAATTTTCTAACAAACTGAAAACCGGTTATTTGAAGTTGGTTAACCGGCTTATACTCAATTTGAAAATGAAATTAAAAAGACACCAATTGAAATTGAAAAATCTAATAATTAAACTCCGCTAATAATTTTTAAATTTCAAGTGACGAATTTGAAATTTCAATTGATGTCTTGAAAATTTCAATTGATGTGTTTTAAATTTCAATTGATATCTTTCAAATTTCAATTGATGATGTCTTTTAAGTTTCAATTGATGTTTTTTAAATTTCAATTGGAATATTTCCAAACAATCTTTTTATTCAAATATCAGAATGATTTTATGATTCGAATACGAATTTAAATTGTTTTTTCAATTTTCTTAATGTAAATTATGTTATAATCAATGTTTTTAACCTAATAATATTTTCATACATGAAAATCTGTTTCAAATTTGGAATTTGATTTTGGAATTTAAATCAGTATAATATGAATTTAAATAAAACTTGTACATTTTATTTAAACACGCATTCCAAATTAATTAGAATATAATTTAAATTTTAATTTAAAATTAAAATGTGATTGTCAAATTAAAGTAGAGTTGTAAAATGTTGAGTTTTAAAAACGAATAAGTACATGAAATGGTCGCTAAACAAATGTATTAGAAGTGCTACTTGTGTAATTTTATTTAAAACAAAAAACCGAAAAAAAACTAGTTCACTGGTTTTTGCCAAAATTTAAAACCGAAAACCGGTTTCTTAAAAAACTGATTTTTCGAACAAACCGAAAACCGGATTTTAAAATATTCCGGTTTTTTGGACACTCTAGTTTGGACACAAGTGTACTATATTTGCAACAAGGTACAAACACGTTATATTTGCATCCTAACAACAAAAACAGCCAGGTTTTTCAGCATGCAGACAGACAGAAAGAATGTCTTTTTTTCAATCGTCTTAAAAAGTCCTAAAACGAAACTACAGGTATAATATGGTTCCTTCTATGCGTTACATTGTTTCCGCTATCCCTGTGAGTGAGGGTAGAAAAATTTAAAAAAGCAAAGAGTCATACAAATAAAGACATATCATGTCAAATCAATTTAAAATTTTACTACGCCATTTCCAATTGAAATTTAAAAATTCGATTTTAAATTTGAAATACATCAATTGAAATCTGAAAAGCATCAATTGAAATTTGAAAAGTATTAATTGAAATTTGAAATACATCAATTGAAATTTAAAATACATCAAATGAAATTCAGAAAACACCAATTGAAATTGAAACACATAAATTAAATTAAAACCACATCAATTGAAATTTAAAAGACATCAAACTAAAAGAGTTTAGAAAATATAAGTATGCAACTGTATGGAAATTCACTAAACGTTTATTTTTTAACATTTCATATTTATATCCATTGCTTTTTTGCTACATTTATTTAGTCAAGATGTATTTATATCATTGCGACGTAAACAACAGCTAATTTATATATGTTTGGTTTCATTCTACTGCCAAATTCAGAGCAAATTTGTTATACATTTGAAATACAAGTGTGTAATCAAAAAACAATACAAACAAAATACGTATGCATTTAACAGTCAATTGAGGCAAAGATTTGAAAATATTTATATCAGCTGTTCAAGCGCTACCACCTGATACAAATATTTCTTGGTTTATTTGTTTTCAATTGTTTCGGCTTAAGGTCATAAGGATAAAAAGAAAACACTTCAAGTATTTACCAATATTTTCTAATATTTCGACCAACTTCGTTGATCATTTTCAAGGATCTGATAAAATAAGAATAAACACAAAGTATTCATAAACATTATTGAACAGTTCAAACAAGAATCAACATAACAAATATAGTATTTTCCCCAAAGGGAGACTGATCAATTTCAATTACATTTTGAGATAACACAGAGCGCGTCCAAGTTTTCCCGCAATGTCAGCTGATTTGTCCCTCTCTTGAATTTGTCAATTGTAAAGGGTTTTTCAACAGAGATGCTACCAAAGTAAATCGATAGGGACAGCAAACGCAGCAAACAGCTCATTTGTCCCTCTCTTGAATTTGTCAATTGTAAAGGGTTTTTCAACAGAGATGCTACAAAAGTAAATCGATAGGGACAGCAAACGACGCCATATTTTTCCCCGCTCTTTTGACATTTCTCTTCAGTAAGGTTTGCCATTTCATCATGGAAAGATATACGAGCCAACAACGAGTCGAAATTATTAAATTTTACTATCGAAATTTGGAGTCAGTGGCCTCAACTTTCAGAGCGCTACGTCCAATTTATCGTCGTCATAATCGTCCTACCAGATCAACAATTGAGCGTCTAGTGGAAAAATTTGAATCCACAGGCACAGTACAAAATGTTCCCGTGCCAGTGAGACAAAGAAGTGGCCGTAGTGTCGAGAATATTGCTGCCGCTGAGTCTTCAGTTCAAGAAAGCCCAAATGTGTCTCTCACACGTCGTTCTCAAGCGTTGGGCATCTCTGTGACGTCGTTGCGGCGAATTTTGCGAAAAGATCTTGGCCTACATCCTTACAAGATCAAATTGATGCAAGAACTGAAGCCGCTTGACCACCATAAGCGTCGTATGTTCGTGAATTGGGCTGAGCAACAACTTGAAAATGATTCAGATTTTCATCGAAAAATCATCTTCAGCGATGAGGCTCATTTCAGGCTGAATGGCTTCGTCAATAAGCAAAATATGCGTTATTGGTCAGACAGCAATCCACACGTAATCCATGAGTCATCATTGCATCCCGAAAAAATTACGGTTTTTGGCCGTACTTCTTCCGTGATGATCAAGACCGGCACATTACTGTGAATTCGAATCGCTACCGTTCAATGATAACCGAATATTTTTGGCCCCAATTGGATAATATGGACTTGGAGGACATGTGGTTCCAACAGGACGGCGCCACAAGCCACACAGCGAATGCCACAATCAATTTATTGGAAACCAAGTTTGGTGAACGTGTTATCTCACGAAATGGCCCAGTCGATTGGCCGCCTCGGTCGTGCGATTTGACGCCGTTAGATTATTTCCTGTGGGGCTACGTCAAGTCTATGGTCTATGCCAACAAGCCAGCGACGACTGATGAACTTCGTACGAATATCGAACGTGAAATTGCAGCAGTTTCGGCCGATTTATGCTTGAAAACTGTCGAAAATTGGGTTCAGCGTCTGGACTTCTGCAAGCGTGCCCGTGGTGGCCATGCAAAAGAAATCGAGTTCCATACATAATGGCATCGAACGTACTTTTACAGGAATAAAGAATTTCATTGGTATCAAAAACCGGTTTTGTTTTATTTGAAAAAACTTTTGTAGTGATCTTATTGACAAACCCGTTACATACACTTGGGCACATTGATCTGTATCTCGTTTGAAATTAAGCCTTTTCCCGATGGAACGTCAATTATATGCAGCATTTCCTGGAAGAGGCGTCCTCTTCAGTCAGAATTTCCAAAATTTGGTTTGTGTCCAGTTAAAATACAGTGGGCTGCGAGTGCTGTCCTTTGTTCCATCGGCTTATAATGAGCTTTTCGATCCGACTTATGAGAAGATATCCTGTTCCCAATTTACCCATTGTAGTGCCAACTTATACTTTCCTGCATATGCTGGACTTGTCACCATTACATGGAATTTCTTGGTTTTGTTTTTTGAATTTCTGTAATTTCGAATGATGTGGAGTAAAACGAAATGGGATAGGAACACTTTTCAGAGATGTTGAGCCCACAAAGTGTCAATGGGGGAAATGTTAACACTTATGGGGAAATGTTAACATCTTTGGCAAATTGATTGAAGATGTAAGATGTGGCCTAGTGTGAAAAGACTATTAGGCTGTGGGCGAATTGGTTCAAATATTTTGCACCAAACAAAATTTTGAAGTTTGCGTGGTGAATTTCTAGTGTCAAAAATTAGACCAAATAATGGCATTTGTTTAACAACAAGATGTATTTAGTAACGTGATAGCATAAACAATACTGATTGGGTTTGTGTCATTCGTTTGGCCAACGAAAATTTTCAAATGTTGTTTAGACAAGTAATTGTGCTTGCATTGTTTAAAATTAAAAATATAAAGTTATGCAATTTTAAGTAATTTTTTCATTTTAATCAACTCATATTAAAACCGAAGTTTGTTATACAACAACAACAACGTCTACTGCTCCCACCACCTTATTGAATACATCTTGCGAACCAGGGACACAAATTGTTTATTTGCTTTGGTTTTGTCGTTTGTTTTTTAGGCGGAAAATTAAAAAATTTCTGCAACTTCCATATTTTTTTAATTTCTACGCCACCACTCACTGATTTTTGTATTATTTTGGGCGGCGAGTGAATGTCAAAAATTTGTTAATTATCTGTAAAAATGTCATCACATGAATCCGCACAGCAAAATTACAAAATTTTATCTACCACACCTAAATTTATTCACCCAATTTTACCACGGACTAAAAGAGTTCGATTCGCCCACAGCCTTAATTTAATAAGTGCAGTATGAACAAAATACAAGATACATTTATATCAGGTGGTAGCGCTACAATAGCTTACTTAATTTTTTAGAAAAAATTAAAAAAAAAATTATGTCAGATGTTGCAGCGCACCATGTAAAATTTGGAATTTAATTTCGCTTGAAAAAAAATATTAATAGAAATTTTTTCAAAATTATTATTTTATTAGTAAGGCATGTATCATTGCCATGTATGATTGAAACAGTTCCACTGCTTGCTTTACAGTACCTCATTCGATCTACCCAATTGTTCACTACATTCTCGATTGTTTGGGCAGTATCGCTTTCGTGTTTTAATGGACTTGCGATTGTTTAACAATTATTTGTCACGGCACCCCAAAGATAATAGTCTAACGGGGGTCAAATCGCAACTGCGAGGCGGTCAATGAACTTCCGAATTTCGGTTGATTTTATCCCGTTTTTGAACACAGTGCGCAAATGATCGATTGTAACGTTGGCTGTGTGGTACGTCCTGCCATCGTGTTGAAACCATACATAGTCCATGCCATCTATTCCAACTTTTGAGAACAACAAATTTAAGGAAAATGGGCCTATGATGCCGCCATGCCAAAAACCGCTGAAATTGCCAGAGATAGCTACGGCCTATGTTGGGAAACTCACTCAGCTACTGACGCAGAACGCCTCATGATTCTGAAGCGCAGTGGAAATACATTTCCCACTCTGTGAAAACTGCTGCAGAGGCCGTACTTGGTTATGAAACACCTCTTAAGGACAAAGCGGTTTGAAGAGTGTCAAATGGTTGTAACACGAGCCGCGATATAGCGGTATAAGGATAAGAGGAGAGAGGAAAAAACTGTTTAAAAAGAAAAAACTGTTGTAGAGAAAGCGCGAGAGTGAGCAAATTAAATCTTTCCGAACAAACAAACGGCCATGGATCACGACCCCCGCATTTGTAGAGATAAGGACTGGAATTTTGTCGCAGATGTGCAGAGCATGTTGGGAATATGGAGAGATCACTACTCTGCTATACCAGGAGACTTCAATCCAGATGAGGGTGTTGATCACATAGAGGACGATGGTGTCTACTGTAGCCCACCTAGCCAAAGGGAAGTTAGAACTGCAATTTCCCGGCTTAAGAACTGTCAATGATTTTTTTTGTATATTTTAATAAGGTTTACATTTTTTAATTATATGCAGAGTTGCATCAAATTGTACACCAGTTTAAAAATCAAACTTCAGTTTTTACACATTAAAATTGTATGAGTAATCTTAACCTTCGAAATCCGCTAATGTTTAATCTTGAAAACTGTCAGCTGTTAAATTGTTTTCTTGTTTTGGTTAGCAAAACTTTACCGCACAAATGGCGGCAATTTCAAATCTTGAGTGAATTTTAGGACACCCTTTGTAAGTAGTTTGTAAAGATGTTATACTTATGTGTAAATATATTTAAAAATTAAATTTTTCTGCGTGTAGCAGTCAGTAGTAATAATAGGTAGCGGTAACAACATGACTAATTACACACCAATCATTGTTTTAATTACAACTTGTACCTACCTACCCGGTTTCCATTATATCATAAACAAATATTTATTATTTTCTTTCCACTACTACTATTCCACCAACAACTATTCTACGACGGACGCACTTCCTAAAGACTTCAGAGAAGAAAGAAAAATCAATTTACATCGCTTAAAAATCGTGCGATTAGTAAAGTTTAACTGGCTTTTAAATGATGTCGTGATACAATAATTAACGCGTAACGAGTATTTAAATTACACAAATTATGTTGTTACATTTCAAGTGGCCTACCGAATAATTTATGATTAATACAGGTATTCGGTAAAATTTCTAGGAACGAAATTTTTTAAATTGTTCATGATATTATGGCTACATCCTACGAAAACTTAAACGTATTTTGCTATCATTTTAACCCTCTAACTGGCAGAAGCTAGTTTTTGAAGTAAAACGTTCGGGAATTTTTTTCCTAACGAATTTTGGTTTAGAAACATATAATTTGAAGTCAGAAATTAAAAATTTCGGTTTTTTGAGCCGTCAGGTGAAAAACATTAAAGGCTGCCTGAGGGCATCCTTGCCAGTTTAAAGCAAAATTAAAGGCTGCCTGAGGGCATCCTTGCCAGTTTAAAGCAAAATTAAACGACAGGTACAGTTTCATTGATAATATGAATTTTATTTAAAAAAAACAGTAAAAATGCATTCATCTGACAATTCCGCAAGATTAAATCTTTTATTTCGGCGAAATATGTTTTTTTCCGTCCATTTCTCTGCCGCAATATGCACTATACAATAACAAAAAACGTTATCTCTGTGAAAATGGCATATGTCACGGCCCTGAGGGCTCTATTAGAATTTAGCCTACAGATCGCACCTTATTTTGTTTTTCACCATCACTTTGTTTTTATATTGAACTAATATACCACAACCACTCACCAAAAATTATTCAGGGTAACAGCACAACTCCAAGTGTGTTTTTTTGTCCAGTGAATTTGAAATTTATTTCACAATAATTTTTTTTCCACTAACACTGTTGTGTTCCACAAAAATTATCACAGAATGAACAAAAATCATTGTAGCGCAACCAAATTAGTTTCTAACTGTAAATAGAATAGTAAGTAATAGAAGAGAAAAAAGTAAACTCTTCAAACATTTTCTCTGAGACCGCAATGAGAGAAAAACGAATGGCAGCCCTGAGGTTGTTTTACCCGTTAGAGGGTTAAAGAGAGAGCTAATAGTTTATCTGCAGAAAAAAATAACAACCACATTAGGTAACATAAGACTCGAAGTAGATGTTGTCACAACCGCATTTGAGGTTGTCACAACCTACACCCAGCGAAATAATTATAAAGGCAATATATTTTTTCTCGGTACTCTCAATGCACCGCGGTTTTGGTGTAGAATTTTAATGCATTTATGAGTCATTAGGTAGTATATTATGTCATAGAATGTAACGATTTGATCTCTTTTACAATTTAAATACAAATTGACGTTGTTTTTTCTTTTTCTGGTGCGAAATATATATAAAGGCAACACGGAAAAGAACCCGTATTCGAACAGTAGTAAATAGGAACTTAAACAGAAGTGAATTTTCTTTGGTTGTCATTTTATGGTTTTAAAATTAACGTGGGTCAAATTAAAAAAAATCAATTTATATAGAATACCTGGTGGAAAGTAGATAAGTAAAGAAGAAACTGGAAATTTTAAGATTATAATGATGAAAGGCCCTGCAATCGGGAAATTTCGAGGCGATTGAAAAGATCTAGCTGTGTCCTTGACAATTTTATAAAATATGGTGGTCAATGTGGAAACACAAAACGACCAGGAAGGACACCGCTGATCAGTAAAACCGCCAAAAGAGAGATCAAAAGGGTTGCTGTTAAAGAAAACTTCGGTGATAAGGAAATTATTGCTGAATTGAGCTTGGAAGCAAAGGTTGGCTCGTGTTCAACAAGCAATGAAACGCAACTTGAAACTGTCAAATGGGAAAAAAGTATGCAAAACTTGGTCTCAAACCCAGACACGAATTAGCCAGATTTAAATTCGCTGAAATGTACAGATTTTTGGATGAGGAGTAATATTTGCCGATGGAAAAAATTAAATTTCCAAAATTATGCGTCAGCGGCGAAATTTTGGGGGTGGGTGCCTTACGGTTTGGGCAAGTATGAGTTATAGAAGAACCACTCCAATATGTTTCGTTTCCACAAAACTGGATTCCGAGTACTATATTCGACTATTGGATGTCGTCTTAGTTAATTCTGGAGATTAAATTTGTGTCCCAGAATTTATCATCCAGCAGGACAACGCAGCAGTACATCGGTCTAAGAAAACTACAAAGTTTCTGGAGTCCAGAAATAATACAAACTCTCGACTGGCCTGCACTTAGTTCTGATCTCTACCCGATCGAGAACCTCTGGTCTATTTACCTACCCAAGTTTACCACCCAGGACGCCCGTTAAAGAATGTCAAGGATCGAAGTGTAGCAATACAAGAAAATGGGAGGTAACTGTCCTGCGCATAGACCTCCGTTAATAAACTCAATGCCAAGACACTTAGTATAAGTTATCAGCGTTAATGGAGATCATACGCCTTACAAAACTTTTTAAAATATTTTTATATATTTATATTTATAAATATTTCGCACCAGTAATTAGTTTTTTTTTTTTGGTGATTCACCTTGAAGAAGTCATAGTCAAAATATTTTTGGTGCAAAGTATTTTATTTTCAAAGGCCTAATACAATATAAAATAACAACTTGAAAATTCATCTCAACATTTGGAAAAAATAAAAAATGGTATTGCCTTTATATTTTTTTCGCTGGGTGTATTAGAGGTTGCTTCAATCGAATTACAGTTGTGGGGACTAAAATCAGTTGAGACACAACCTCAGTTCGGTTATAGCAATTGCAATTCGGTTGCAACAGCTGAACCTAAAACCTCTTATATATTCAGAAATTCAATCAACTGTTTAGACAAATGAAAACTAGAAACATTCAGCTTTTCCAATAAGGTATCTGAAGTATTCGGCCGAATTTGGTGGGTCACTTGGTAGAGATCAATATACTTACTTACTAGCTGTTAAACTAAAACAGTTTGTGGAGAATGTAAATGAGTTAGTTGTACGTATTTCGAGAACAGCGAATATTTCAATAATTTCCTTATATTACTACAAAATTGTTTCGCAGATAAATTAAAGCACACGATATTGTAACGGAAAATTTAACTATAATTAAAAAGTACAATTTGAGTAAATTACAAATAAATTTTAATAATGCACAGCTTTCTCCGAGTCGTGATGAGGAAATATTACAATTTTGTTATTATTTTGAGATATCATTAATATTTATAACCGACAATAATTACGAAAAATTTAATTTGGGCCCGAAACTCAAGGTACACAGAATACAGAAATCATGTAAATTTGTTATTTAAATCAATAACTAAAAACAAAGGCAAATATTACTTAGGCGCAAAATATATAATTGTAATTACACGAATATAAAATATGTGCGTGAAGATAGATTCCGAATCTAACTAGCAAAGACACAAACCACTTCAGTTGACAGAAGTCTGTTATGGCGATAACATAACTATGTTAACATATAGAAACGTGGTGTATTTAATGATATAATATTTTCAGCCGATCGGAAAAACATATAGAAACAAAACTTATAGCTTCTAAAGGTAATTCATGGGACAATAGAAAGAAATTGTCCCTTCTGCCGTCAGTATTACCGTATTCGCTCAGTGGGCCAAAGTAAATTTAGTGTATGAAAATTTAAATCGATCAACTTTGAAAATCAAGGAATTCTCCCGTGCTGTCACATACCTTGTTAGAAAGTCCTGCACAAGCACTTTCAGAATCTGTAATCAAAAAGTGGAAAAAGAGTTTGGAAGTAAGGAAATATCCTCATTTACTTTCGGACCCCCAAAAATAATTTCGCCCATTGTGCGAAAACATGGAATTCTCCCGTGTTCTCACATACCTCGTTGGAAAGCTATTCCTCAACACTTTCAGAATCTATAATCAAAATGTCGAAAAAGAGTTTGGAAGTTAGAAAAGATCCTCATTTACTTTCGGACCCCCAAAAATAATTTCGCCCATTGTGCGAAAACAAGGAATTCTCCCGTGTTCTCACATACCTCATTGGAAAGCTATTCCTAAACACTTTCAGAATTTATAATCAAAATGTGGAAAAAGAGTTTGGAAGTAAGAAAATATCCTCATTTACTTTCGGACCCCCAAAAATTATTTCGCCCATTGTGCGAAAACAAGGAATTCTCCCGTGCTCTCACATACCTTATTGCAAAGATCTTCGTAAGCACTTTCAGAATCTCTAATCATAATGATGAAAAAGAGTTTGGAAGTAAGAAAAGATCCTCATTTACTTTCGGACCCCCAAAAATAATTTCGCCCATTGTGCGAAAACAAGGAATTCTCCCGTGCTCTCACATACCTTATTGGAAAGCTCTTCGTAAGCACTTTCAGAATCTCTAATCATAATGATGAAAAAGAGTTTGGAAGTAAGAAAAGATCTTCATTAACTTTCGGACCCCCAAAAATAATTTCGCCCATTGTGCGGAAACAAGGAATTCTCCCGTGTTCTCACATACCTCATTGGAAAGCTTTTCGTAAGCACTTTCAGAATCTCTAATCATAATGGTAAAAAAGAGTTTGGAAGTAAGAAAAGATCCTCATTTACTTTCGGACCCCCAAAACTAATTTCGCCAATTGTGCGAAAACGAGGAAATCTCCCGTGTTCTCACATACCTCATTGGAAAGCTCTTCGTAAGCACTTTCAGAATCTCTAATCATAATGATGAAAAAGAGTTTGGAAGTAAGAAAAGATCCTCATTTACTTTCGGACCCCCAAAAATAATTTCGCCCATTGTGAGAAAACAAGGCATTCTCCCGTGTTCTCACATACCTCACTGGAAAGCTCTTCGTAAGCACTTTCAGAATCTATAATCAAAATGATGAAAAAGAGTTTGGAAGTAAGAAAAGATCCTCATTTACTTTCGGACCCCCAAAAATAATTTCGCCCATTGTGCGAAAACAAGGAATTCTCCCGTGTTCTCACATACCTCATTGGAAAGCTCTTCGTAAGCACTTTCAGAATCTCTAATCATAATGATGAAAAAGAGTTTGGAAGTAAGAAAAGATCCTCATTTACTTTCGGACCCCCAAAAATAATTTCGCCCATTGTGCGAAAACAAGGCATTCTCCCGTGTTCTCACATACCTCACTGGAAAGCTCTTCGTAAGCACTTTCAGAATCTCTAAGCATAATGATGAAAAAGAGTTTGGAAGTAAGAAAAGATCCTCATTTACTTTCGGACCCCCAAAAATAATTTCGCCCATTGTGCGAAAACAAGGAATTCTCCCGTGTGCTCACATACCTCATTGGAAAGCTCTTCGTAAGCACTTTCAGAATCTATAATCAAAATGTGGAAAAAGAGTTTGGAAGTAAGAAAATATCCTCATTTACTTCCGGACCCCCAAAAATGATTTCGCCCATTGTGCGAAAACAAGGAATTCTCCTGTGTGCTCACATACCTCATTGGAAAGCTGTTCGTAAACACTTTCAGAATCTATAATCAAAATGATGAAAAAGAGTTTGGAAGTAAGAAAAGATCCTCATTTACTTTCGGACCCCCAAAAATAATTTCGCCCATTGTGCGAAAACAAGGCATTCTCCCGTGTTCTCACATACCTCACTGGAAAGCTCTTCGTAAGCACTTTCAGAATCTCTAAGCATAATGATGAAAAAGAGTTTGGAAGTAAGAAAAGATCCTCATTTACTTTCGGACCCCCAAAAATAATTTCGCCCATTGTGCGAAAACAAGGAATTCTCCCGTGTGCTCACATACCTCATTGGAAAGCTGTTCGTAAACACTTTCAGAATCTATAATCAAAATGATGAAAAAGAGTTTGGAAGTAAGAAAATATCCTCATTTACTTTCGGACCCCCAAAAATAATTTCGCCCATTGTGCGAAAACAAGGAATTCTCCCGTGCTCTCACATACCTTATTGCAAAGCTCTTCGTAAGCACTTTCAGAATCTCTAATCATAATGATGAAAAAGAGTTTGGAAGTAAGAAAAGATCCTCATTTACTTTCGGACCCCCAAAAATAATTTCGCCCATTGTGCGAAAACAAGGAATTCTCCCGTGTTCTCACATACCTCATTGGAAAGCTCTTCGTAAGCACTTTCAGAATCTCTAATCATAATGATGAAAAAGAGTTTGGAAGTAAGAAAAGATCCTCATTTACTTTCGGACCCCCAAAAATAATTTCGCCCATTGTGCGAAAACAAGGAATTCTCCCGTGTTCTCACATACCTCATTGGAAAGCTCTTCGTAAGCACTTTCAGAATCTCTAATCATAATGGTAAAAAACAGTTTGGAAGTAAGAAAAGATCCTCATTTACTTTCGGAC